>KL289095.1:0-11180 GCA_000699545.1 Podiceps cristatus | reverse complement strand
AGTAATTAAGACAATAAGAAGTGAAGTGTCCATCCCCCCAGGGCACTGGCAGGGGGACAGCTCTGCTGAGGGCACAGGGGACGGGGTGCACTTCCCCTGGGCTCGGGGAGGGGGTCACGCTGGACCCTGGCAAGCAGCTCTACGGGCTGCCCCTGTCAGCCCTGCGCCTGGGAGGCTTCGCTGGGGACCAGCAAAAACGCTACTTTTCTGCCGGGTTTGTTCTGCTGAGAAGGAAGAGTGTGTGTGGTCTCCTGGCTTATGAAATGCTCAGAGTTTTATTGCTCCTTAGCTTTAGTGTAACTGAATTGCCGCAGTTTGTCTGCCGTCCGGGCCAAGCGTGCCTCAACTTGCATGAAAGGAAATTAACACTGAGGGTTTCGAGCTAAGACCATTTCTATACTAGAGTAAAAATGAAGCATTTTGACACATTCTGCTTAAAACTGAAGCATTTTGACACACTGCTAATTTATGCTGTAATCTAAACAGTGGGAAAGAACTCCCTCCTATTAACCCACAAGTGGCTAATATCCAATCCAGCTACAATTTCTCCCTCCATAGAAAAGACTGAATCCTGTCTCCTTAAAATTTTGCCACTGGCACCAAGAGGCCAGGGATCCCCGAGGATTTCAGCACACGTTCATTTGTACTCATGGAACACCATCTTTCCCTCGTGGGGACAGGCCCTCAGCTGGGCTGAAGTGTTCATGAACAGTAAGCCTGGTGGGAACATGAAGAGCTTTGCTTTAATAAACCACTGCAGCTGGACTGCCCAAGCTGTGCTGAGCATTCATCAGCTTCATTTAATTTATTTCTTTATTTTAGGAAGGGCTAATGAAGCTCTCCTATGGTAAAAAACATAGCAGTGAGCTATCTTCACTAAGCCAATTCATTAGGCATTCAGAGGGGTTTAAAGGTCTGAAACCATAACATCACTGACAGAATATAACTCAAAGGGCAGGCTGCGTTTTCATCTTTAAGGTATTGCTTGTGGCTGTCACAGTTCTTAGAAAAACAGTCAGATGCCAGTAAAAAGCTGAACTGCATTAGAGTTCTACAGCTCAATTATCAAAATGATCCTAGAAAAATTATCTTCTTGTTTACCAATAAAACCAATAGTTAAAAGTAATAATAAGCTAATTGTTTTGCAGAAACACCACATACAGAGCTAAAGCTGCCCATTTCAGGAAAAAAACGTTTGAACAGCAAGGGAAAGATCATGCAATTATACACAATCTGTTCCTGTGGAAATTCATACTAGCTGGAAAAGAAACTACAATCATACCTGACTATGTGGGATGGGGAAAGACTCTCTCTTTTCTGCCCCAGGAAGGGTGAATAAGCTTGTGCTTTCTGTAAACCTCTGAGGTCCATCTTAAGTACAATACTAGCGTGAGTGTAAGTTCTCTGTGAAGCATCTCTGCGTCTGTCTTGTGGCTCCTGAGGTTTTCAGCTGCAAGGCAGAAGCTCACACTGCCAGCACTGTTCTGGGAAAGGAGATGTTTAAACTACAGAGGCAGAGCGAAGGGTTAGAGCCTGGATCCTGAGGCCAGCTCACTGAGACGGTGAGCTCCTGCAGACAGAGGGGCCTGTCTCCTAACAAGTAGCTTGAGGGCACCCTTACAGGTACAGAGACAGAGTTTCCTGAGGGATCCAGCAGCTTTGTCCAACAATTACAATCTGCTAACTGATCAGCAAGGTCTTTCAGACAGACAAGTGTCACACAAACTCTTAGCAGTGGGGCTTGTACTAAGATCCCACAGCTATGATTGACTACTAGACAGAAATATTGAATGCTTAGAGGAAAGTAATTATTTCTACTAACCAACAGAGATGTCACCGTGGTGGGTTAGGGTCTGCCTGAAGCTGCAAAGTGTCTTTCTAATACCCACTCCTTGCTGCTTAGAAATTCCTTCCCAGCTGATCAGTGCTGGTGTCTTGTCATCTGGCTCCACTAAACACATCTCTGGGTGCAAGCGTGTGCTGGCTGATTTGGCTTTACTGCCTCCAGGAAGAGCATACAAACCAAACCTACTGGCTTTACTCTGGACTCACCTCTTTGCAAGTGGCAATAGAAGGAAGGGGCTGCTCTGGAAGAGGCAAAGGTTGGTATCTTCATTGCAAAACTGGAGGTGAGGTCCCTGGAGGCAGAGTGAAGCAATGAAGCCTGGTTCTAGCCTGGCTCAGTCTGCTTGCCAACAGATTGCTTCAAGGCTATTTTCATGTCCTTCATCTACAATCCCTAAGTCAGGCCTTGGTCAGTAAAAGTCCAGCATCAACTACTCCAGCAGCACCCCAAAAGCTGAATGCTGACCTCTCCTAACTTTATCAATACAGCTCTTTCAGTTTTCCTTCCTCAGTGCCAAAGCGGTATTCAGGCTTTACTGGGAAATGGTTGCCTTTAAGACTCAAGGTTGCTTTTCATATTAATCTTCTTTGAGCTACTGGCTCCTTCTACCACTTCCCTAATTCAGATGAGAAATTACTCATGCGTATCATGAACAGCTCCTAGAGACCTGTCCGGATACAGGTGAAGTATTCATGGCTTATCTTGGGTTGAGGGGTTATCTCAACTATTCAAAGCACTTCCTTGTTGTTACAATGTTCATGTCTGATCCTGTATGCTACTAATTACATTTTAGTTGTACAGACTATTACTAACTGTGTCATTAAACAATCTTTACCATTACTTTGCCTTTTCATAAAGATTACATGATAGATAGATAGATATTATAGGTGATGGACATTGTAAAAGGGTTTTTAGTCCAAGCAGCTTCCTCTCCACCCCAGCCCGCGCAGAACACTATGGTGCCGTGCTGACTGCTTCAGAGATGATACCCAAGAGAGCCCCAAGTCTGATGTCTGCAAACACTGATCTGCCTTCATAACTGCTCCGCAATTGCTGAGACTGGTGTTGCTTGAATGAATTCAAACCAGAAAGGAATTACTTCTCCCATGTTTAAAAGTTACAGGAAAACTCAGCTCATAACAGATTTTCAACAGAATCAAATTCTAATCATAAAGAGAGGCCCGAGTACATGAGCCTAATTATTGTACAGGGCTGTTTCTTCAAGATTATGAAGTACAAAAAGCAGTCATGCTGCTTGGCTCCAATTCTTAGCTAAACTACTCCAGCAAATACTGCTTTGTGATGCTGAATCTGCTGACATATTTATATTGTTTACTGTGTGATTTCCTATGACTTTTTAAGCAAGCTGAGAAAACTGAAATGCACACAGCTGGAACTAAAAAGACTTTTATATTTTACATATAAAACATGAGGATACTGAGAGGATAAAGAAGAGTTTAAGTCTGTGAGACATTTTATTGTCAGGTTACTTTCAAAACTTCATCTGTGAAACCTTGGCTTCTTGAAGTAAAACTGTTCGGCGGTGCTGGGAAGGCACAAGGGATGGGGAGGGCACCCTGGAGCCAGAGGAATTAAGAGGGCTGTGCTGCTTGACTGTACTGCTGCGTCCCACTCAGCATGAGCACTCTGCACCCCATACTAACCCAAACGCCAGTGTTGGGTCCCTTAAGTCACACCTGACCAGAAGGTATAGCTTCTGTCAAGTCACTTCTTTTGGCATTTCAGGCTATCTGCATGATGGCTGGAGACCAAGACCAGCCTTAGGGCAAGTGCAGCCAGTGGGCATGTGCCAGGGCACCAAACCAACCAGCACCCTACTGCCAGCCCCACTCCAGGCTCTGCCCCTCCACAGGCTGTAGGCACAATTTATGCAGAGTTATACCTGTTACAGAATCAGAATAGAATCATACAATAGCTTTGGTAGGGGAGTAAAGGGACCTTTACAGGCCATCTAGTCCAACCCCCCTGCCATGAGCAGGGACATCTGCAACTAGATCAGGTTGCTCAGAGCCCCGTCCTGCCTGGCCTTGAATGTTTCCAGGGATGGGGCTTCTACCACCTCTCTGGGCAACCTGTGCCAGTGCTTCACCACCATCACTGTAAAAAATTTCTTACTTATGTCTAGTCTAAATCTCCCCTCTTTTAGCTTAAAACCATTACCCCTTGTCCTGTCGCAACAGGCCCTGCTAAAATGTTTGTCCTCATCTATCTTATAAACCCCCTTTAAGTACTGAAAGGCTACAATAAGATCTCCCTGGAGCCTTCTCTTCTCCTGGCTGAACAGCCTCAACTCTCTCGGCCTGTCTTCATAGGAGAGGTGCTCCATCCTTCTCATCACTTTTGTGATCATTTTGTGCCTTTAATACTAACAGCAATGGCAATATGCATGAGCCTTGGTGTGCAAGAGGTGCAGGGAGCATTGGTCTCGGCAGGCCATAGGCTAGGATGCTATCTCCTAGGCACCTTACTTTATGGTTGCCAGTTCTTCACTGGTCCTCTAATACCTCTATTAACTCTGTTTAACAACTGCAGCTATGTAGGGGGGGTTCTTAAAATCTAGTGGTGACCATATATTTTTTTGTGAACTCAATCCAAAACTAAACTCTTGCTTTACTTGTCATTTATTTTTATCATTCCCATTTCCTTTTTCTATGTATGTGACTATAGCATGTCCCTGGGGGTTAATACTTTCAAAAAGCTGCAGTATATATCCTAGGAGTTCTGAGAAGGGGAGCTCCATTTATTTGGTGCATATTAGAAGGCGAACATGTAAGAAGAAAAAGTATTTGGCTCCTGAAGACCCCAGTTTTTCAGGCATTGCAAGATGTGGTCTTCCCACCTGCTGGGCCCGGCTGGAAGGCAGAGAGGTTGGGGCATTTGCGTGACATATAGTCATAAGACAGAGCTGTTCGTTAGGCAGAACTGCAGTACTTTCAACAGTGTAGCCACAAGAAAAAGATAATCCTCCAAGAAAAAGGAACAAACATAATTTGTCTGAACTCCATCTACTAGTAACTATGCAGTGCTATCACATAAAACTGTTTCCAGTTTTAAAACTTACCGAGTAACTTTCATGGTGTAAAATTTTCATGACTTCAGAAAGACCCTGGGTTGTGCCATCTTCATTTTGATCATCTTCAGAATCTGGCTGAGTCACTGAGATGGCAATCTGAAGTGAAACTGACATTTCTCTGAGCCACTGCATCCAGTGCGAGTGTGTGAATGTGACTTTTTAAGGGCTCTCGGAAGAAAAAGGATAAGGATAATGTTCCAGATATAGTAAAATCAGGGAGCCTCTCTAAAGGTCTTCAGGCATGTGCAAAGAAGGAAAGGACTGTTAAAGCTGGATCAAGAAAATGCTGGTGTTATGGTGAAAAAGCAAAATAAACAGAGATAAAATCTGGAAGCCAGAACAAGAGAGATAAAAAACTGCTTGCACACATTAAAAAAAAAAAAAAAAAAAAGGCAGGCACTTGAGATCAACACTAAAACCAAAACTGTTTGAAGACTGTGAGATCTGCTGCCTACTAGCACTGTCCCTTTTGTGAATCATTGATTACAAAAGTTGAGAATTATTTTAAAAATACGCTGAAAACCAATTTTTTTTCCCTCTACATTCCCATTGGGACATTTTTTTTGCTTTTCAACATGATACTGCAACAGGTAAGCTGAAAACCTCCCTTACGCAGTGACTGGTTTTGATATGTATTAGTTACTAGAAAACTATTCTCCTGTCAGCTCAAGAATTGTGTATGCAGGTTACAAAATGAAATTCATTCATGAAATGTCCCTGTCACTCACTGATCTGGAGTTCCTTAAAGAACGTTACCCATGAAAACATAAAGAATGTGGATCTGTGCCAAGTTACTGTTTATTTCCATAGCAACTATGTGCCAAAAAAAAAAAAAAAAAAAAGGTAAATATTGTCAATGTGGAACCCTTCTCTTTTAGAAAAGTTAGTTATCATAAAGGGACAATCGAAGCAGCAACACTGCTTGTTATCATAGCCAGTCTCCTAATGACAAATCTCCTACTTCATAGGATCCCTGTACTGATCATAAGAATAGTCATTCAGAACTGGACCAAAGCCATCTAGTCAAGTATCTGATGGTGAACTACAGCAGATATAAGGAGCATTATAAAAGCATGACAAGCGTATGAAAATACTCTCCCAGAATACTCTCCCAGCCTCTGGCGATGTGCTAGACAACTAATTTCCTGAGCCAAAGGTGCATGTTTGATCCCAGCATTAAATAGGCTTTGTTGTTTTGGGGGTTTGGGGGGTTTTGTTTTTATTTTCATGAATTTGCCTAATCATTTTTTGAATCAATGCTTTCAGTACCTAGAATATCCCCAGGTCTAGGTTCTACAACTGAGCTAGAGCCTGGTGATTTCCTTGGATGCTCCCTCCTATTTTACAACAGCAAAATGATCATTCCTTATTGACCTCCATCCCATACATGATTTCATAGCTGTCTTCCATATCTTCTCTGAGTGAATTTCTTTCATAGCTGGAGTCCTTGTTTCATACATATGATTGTCCTTGCCACTTTAGTATGTTCTTTTCTTGTCCTATTCTTTAAATATATATATGTACGTATGTATGCATGTATGATGATATGAGGGCCAAAAATGTCCACAGCATTCAAGACATTGTAGCCTAACATTGTTTTATGGGTTGTTATCCCTTCCTTCCCTAGTAATTTGCTTCATGTTGACTGCCATTCAGCACTGAGCTGACATTCCTACAGAACTTGCTATTATAACTTCAGAATCTTTGTACTAGTTGATAATAGCTCTTTCAGAGTCTGTAATTGCATATATTAAATTAGGATTTCTCTTGTGAAGTCTTTTTATATTTTCATACATTCTCTTCCCCCGCCTTGCCATGTTACTCAGTATCACAAGACTTTATAGCAACTCTTCACACTTTGCTAGCTTTTGCTTTTTCCACCAGGAAAACTTCAGAACAGTCACTGAACTTTGTCACTTTATTTTTCACCCTTTTTCCATTCATTTGTGAATGTGATGACGAGCAGGGCTCCTCAGATATTCCCTGTGGGACCACAGTGATAAGATTCCTCCGGTGAGAAAAGTAACTACTTACTCTTTTAATCGGTTGCATATCCGTGCCAGCACTGTCTCTCTCATCCCAACCTTTATTTCTTTAAGACCCTTTGGTGAATGATTTAGTGAAGTGCCTTTCAGGAATCCAAGCAGACCATATCAGCTGTATCTCCCATGTCAACATGCTTGTTCATTCCTTCAGAGGACTCTCATACACTTATGAGGAATGAATTCCCTTTACAAAACCATGAAGGATCTTGCCCACCATATCACATTTGCCTACATATCCAGTAATTCTATTTTATTAATGTCCAACACAGGTCTATAATCTAAAATCCCTGCAACTCCTTTCAACAACAGGCATCATCATTTGCTAGATTTCCACTCCTCTGGTATCCAGGTTATTGACTGTAGGTGAGCAATAAGTGGCTGTACACAACTAGAAGTTCAGCTAATTCATATTTGCATCTCTTTAGAGCTCCCAGGTGAAAAATGTGGTCCCGCTGGTAACTCTCTGTTAACTCTCCATCAGTGGCCACTGAGGGCAATCTGTCTTTTCATGGGTTTGCCATTGCCAAGGCTCAGTCCTCCAAAACTGCTTCAGGTTCAGGACATTCTGAAGCCATTCTTTATTCCTATGAAAGTAACAGAAATGAGAGATGGTAAAAGGCCAGGAGTGGAAAAAAACATAACTTGTCCCTGGAAGACTATGTCAGAATGCTCCTTTCAAAGGCTGGACATTTAAAACCTCCTTATTTAACTTCCCGTGGTATTCCTTGAAAAGCTCTGTGGATCAGTAGAAGAGAAAAGCAAGAGCCTGTGTTCACAACAACCTCTTTTCCCCTTCAGTTGTGTTTCTTTTTCTGTCTACACTCTCCTGGTTCAAAAGAAATGAACAAACAAAAGATCATGGTGCATAGCCATGCTTTTTTTAAGTAGGATGAGTTCATGAAATAGAAGTTCCTGTAACAAAGGCTTTTAGACACTGGGGCTTTTTATACATTGCTCACATATAATTTAGTAATGAGTAGTTACCGATATAGTTAGGCAGTTGTGGACCCAATTATCCAATTACTGCAACTGACTGCAAAAACAGAGTAATTGTACAGTGAGCGTGCTTATGTACTTTGCATTCGTGCTTTTGTAAGCCTGGTGTTACCCTTTCAGTGCTATGCCAGCATGGGGACCATTCACCCTGTTTATTATCACCTCTGTCCTTGGGGCAGTTTTAGTGCATGGTTTGGGAGAAACTGTTCTGGGTTTTCACAAAAGGCAGCTAATGGTAGAACTATCCTGAGATATTTGGCAAGCAGGAACATCAATTCTCTCAAACTCAGATAGTGTTGAAGTTAAATTTTCTGGCATCTCTGAGCTTCCTATTCTGAAAGTTCTTTTTTGTGATAAGATAATTCTATTCCTTATAAATGTTGAAAAGTCATAGCAGCCTCATTATCCAAAAATTTGCATGCCACTGAAATAAATCCACAGTGAAAACTGAATTTTCTCCTTTGTCTTAATGGAATATTCGAGTTTAGTGCGTGCCACAAAATACAAACCCAGATCTAACTCACAACAAATTTCAGCATTCTTCATGCTATTCCTCTTGACACTTGGATTTGGCTTGAGAAGAGAGTGGTGCATCTGTCAAGTCTGTGCCTGTGTAACAGCAGTATAAAGAATTAGTCAAATTTTTCTTCAAGACTCCAGTTCATGTGCAAAGATAAATAATAAGAGTAGATTGTACAGGCAGTTGCAAATAAATCAAAATTTCACGTCAAGCAGGAGTGGGGTACATATTCTTCCACAAACTGAAGCAATGTGTTTCCCTTCACACTTATATTTCTGACTGTGAATTGTTGCGTAGGAAGTATAATGGCTTGGGACAATTACTGAATAAAATGGCACTGCAGGAAAGCAGATATTCTTTGTGGGATGTAGCAAAGGTAAAATCACAGATTGTTCTAAATTGCTTGTATGGAACGTACCTTATAAGAATAAA
Organism: Podiceps cristatus; assembly: GCA_000699545.1. Taxonomy (NCBI): domain Eukaryota; kingdom Metazoa; phylum Chordata; class Aves; order Podicipediformes; family Podicipedidae; genus Podiceps; species Podiceps cristatus. Next base: position 2,247 of record KL289095.1, on the reverse strand, counting down.
ATTTGAGTATTTTTGCCTTGACACAGCAATATTCTTAGAGTGTTAATCTTTTTCCTGTTAATCTCCTGGATTCCCACAGCGCAGAGCTCTCTTCCATTTGTCCCTTATCCTAGAACGTAGTTGATCAAACTCCAGGACCATGTTTACCTTGTGGGAGGTAATTAGTTAGGACCAGCTGTCAAAGCCACAGCCAGTTCCTAGCACACGTGTGTGTAGCTTGTCAGCATGCGCAAGTAACGGCATATGCCTTCCAGCAGATAATGATATTGATCTTAAACTGGAATTGGGTTTTGTTTGGTAGAATAACACATGGAGAACCAGATTACACCATAACCAAATACTATGATATTTCAATGAATGATTCAACTTTGGGCCTAATTTTGGTTTTGTAAACTGTTAGCACAGCAGCTGCTTTTAATACAAGCTTCAGTTTATCTACGCCTTCCCAGTACTCAGAGGTTTGAGTACTCCTTTTCAATTTAGTCCCATCTCTATTTTTAAAAGCTCATTTATCAGATAAGTGCAGCTGAAAGACCAAGAAACCTCTAGGCTTTGAATGGATGGATTAGATTAAAGTGTTGGGCATAAGAAGCGAAGATTTTATTCAATTATACAACTTCCCCTGCACATCAGTGTTTTCAACACTTTGTCATATTTAGAATCTGTTTAGCTGCAATATTATTAGAAACACTAGTTAAGTGTTACTTAAGAAAGAAAACAAAATAATGTTACCAATTTGTGAGCCAGAAATGCGTACCTCCTACTGAATGAGAACTGTCAAATAATAAAGAGCTCTTTGAAATCTATAAAAAGACTCCCACAGCTAAGTATGTTCTACATCAAACCCTTGTAATTCCCAACAAATTCAAAATGTAAAATCGATAAAGAACAAATGAAGATTAAGCTTACAGCAATTGCTAAATACAGGTGGGAGATGGGGATATTTCATTCCAGAAACAATTGTCAGTATTGAGAAACTTTGGATTTGGGTCGAGACACATTTCTAAGGAAGAGCTTTATTCCCTTGCACCCCCAAACACGCTGCCTCCCCCCGAGAGGCTGCAACGGCCCCAGAAGGGAACTGCAAAGGCCAGAGGCTTTTCTGCACAAGTGCCTTTAGGAAGAGAAAGTGTTATCAGGCCTGACAAGGCTTGTTGGGAAACTGAGACAACCATCTGCTGGAAGGGAAGTTCAAACCCAATGCAGTGATAGCTTCTGAAAGTGGGAAGTAGAAAAAGAGCAGCAAGAAACTGCTGAAGCTTGAGCCGCTGGTAACTGCACTGACATGCAATAAACAGGGAGATTATTAAAAGCAGACGAGTTCATGTCTTGGGAAGAAGCAAGACAAGGAAGGCTTTCTCTTTTCTGAAGCATGGGCGTCTCAAGCTGGATTTGGACGTGTGGATGTGCTCTCTGCCTGTGCATGATTTTGACTGTTAACTTTGACGTTTAAGCCAATGCACAACTCCTGAGCAGCAGAAGAGTTCAGATTTTTTTACATGGTTTTGAACTGCTGAGTTCTTGACGATGGAGGTGATAGCCTCTTTAATAAAGGGTGTCTCTTTCTTTAGAGAAAGGAAACGGAGGTGGAAGCTCACAAGAGGGGTAATTTCGAAACTCTCTGTCTCTACAGTAAATCTTCAAAACTATTGCAGGAAGAGAGGAAAGATCGTAGCAACCTCTCCTTTTTGGATAGCACTCTGTGAAGTACAAGCCAGAGAAGAATATGGGCAATAGAAGAAATGGAAGATGGGAAAGGAAAATGTTGAGCAGATTTTGAAAATTATCCAAATAAGGTCTTAAATGAAAGTAATCCTTGACTATGAATGCAGAGGCTGCAAGTAGATGGGCCTTTTGAGTAGAGAATTCTTCTTAAGAATCAGAAAGAGAAACTCTGTGCAAGCAATCTAAAAGAAGAATAGTAGTATTAGTCACTCCTCATGCTCTGAGATTAATTCATTTCAAAACACTGATTGCGGCTCTAAGTACAGCCCAAAACTGGAATTTATAAATCAGATGACAAAGTGACATCTTAGCGTTTCAGTTTCAGCCCCTAGCCATTCTCTTTCTACATAACCAAGAGCAGCTTTTATGAGATCATGAAGTTCCACTGTATACAGTGTCCTTGTTTCAGCCAGGATGGAGCTAGCTTTGCCTCCAGCAGCTTCTTTGTTTTGGATTTAGTATGTGAAGAACGGTGACAGTACACTGTTGTGGTTGGTTGCTGCGGAACGATCAAGGACATTT
>KL289093.1:85236-102945 GCA_000699545.1 Podiceps cristatus | reverse complement strand
CCCCCCCTACATAAGGGGCCCCCTGCCACTTCAAGCCCATGGCTGAGCCCGAGGACTGCGGCGCTCCCTCCGTAGCGTGACAGCTGCAAGCTAGCTGCACGGACATGAGATCTCCCCCGTGAACTATCGTCATGCTCAACAGCCGATTGAGGCTTCGGTATTTGTGTCAGAGAACGTCTGAACTTAGATACGGGCTGGATCCAACTTTGGCAGCTACTTCCTCTCTTAAATCCTGGATCAGAGAAAACAAAAACCAAAGGGAGATGGGAAAGCAAAGACACGTTCTCTCTGCTTGTTCCCACCGTCATCTTTTTCACCGAAACGAGGAGCGGCCTGGGAAAACTGCATCGCGCTCTTCTTTCCAGAGACACCGAACACTGCTGAGACGTCGCTTTCCCTGGCAGTATCTCCCCGAGGTCCTTTTTTTTTCTTGTCCTCTGCTTATGGGTCGCTCTTCCCTGGGCTGCAGAGCCTCACTCAGATGCCAGCACATACGACAGCTGAAGGCAGCCTACTCGTTCAGACTATGTGCAGGTCAGAAAACTTGCCAAATGTCCACAGCGACATTATGAGGGAGTTGAAGGGAGTAGATATGACAGCTTATACGTATGTGTTCCTCAACTATAGTCACTGTAAGTAGGTGTAAATTGCCTACATTTTAAGAACACTTTCTTGTTTTCATTGACATGCCAGTGAATTTCTGGCAGTTTTCTTAAACATGATAATTTTGCAAAAAAAAAAAAACCCCGGGCTTTTCAAGGGAACTCACACATCAAATGCAGCTTAATCTAGTGTTTAAAAATCCATTTGGCCTTTATCATTCTTTTTGTTCTGTGTCACAGTGCATGTCCTGAGAGCAATGGCCAAGTTAATTGAGCAGCATTCCTAGTAAATGTAACTAATGCCCGATTTAATCACGTTATATGTTGTCACCCCCTTCAATTTTATGCTGTGTTCCTCTAGGCTGAAGCCCAGCATCTTGTTTGCAAGTTTGAATTCAGTTCTGAAATGAGCTTGGGGTTCTTAAATATTTTTCTTTCATCGCTCCTTCAAAACTCTTTGTCTGTCAGCCTGCCCTCAGCAGTAACAAATATGACAAGGTTTTGATTTTTTTGTTCCTAGGCCTACTTTATTTTATTGCACATTGCATGAAAAGATCCCAGGCGAGGCCCATAGAGTTATGAAAATCCTTCTGAATCTTGTGGTTTTGTTCCTACGTTTCTTTGTGATAACTTTCAGATTGCAGTTATTGAATGAAGTCAAAATCTTGTCTTCATTACAATGATCTCAGCAAGCAATAGCAAATAAAGAATGAAAAATCTCCAGGACTGTGGAGGCATCTCCTGTACAACCTGAAGTCCGAGCATCTACCCTTTTATAAATACAGAGAGGCTGTGAAGTGCTAATGATACATTGCACACAGAAAACAGACACCAGCAGGGGAACTTTTTACCTGCATTATTCCAACAGAGCTTTTGAAAATAATTATTCCTTTTTTTATACTATTTCAATAGATCCTCACGCCTACTGTATTACAACTGTGCAATTCCATGTACGAAATCACTAATTAAAATGTATTCACAGCAAGGTTATTTATTGAAACGGAATAGTTAGGGTGGGCATAGAACACTCTTGAGAGTAAATTAGCCTTTCACCTATCAATAAAGCACAATGGAGAGAGAGGGGGAAATAAAAGATACTGATTCTAAATTATTCTACTTTACTTGCCTGTTAGAAGAATCATGAGTGAGTGAATTGGTTTTTAGAGCCCGACATCAAAACTATTTAATGATATTTCACCTTTCCACCAGCTACCTGGAGTCATGTTCATGCGGGAAGTCTCAAAATGGAGGGAAAAGCAGAAGGGAAAAAGGTAGAAACAGTGTTGAAACACATTAAGCTGAGAAGCTGCTGCCATGCCAGATGTGAGAGGAAGCAGTCGCATTGAAAGCTGCCAGAGGGCACAGCAATTGGGTATGTTCCTCGTCTGAGTAAGATGTGTGCTTGCAAGGGGGAAACAGGGTAAACGGGAAAGCGGAGGGAGTACAGTTACAAATGAGTCTTCTCTTGGAGATGAATTTGTCCTTGGAGATGTCGCTTGTGATTTCCTGTGCCAGCTCTGGCAAATATGACCCTTGGACTTCTACTTTTATCGTAGAAACCTGTCATCTAAATTGATAGAAGGTATTTTACGTCCCTCAGCCTCCATCTCTGAGATCTTTCATATTTGGGCCAACTGCGTTAGTTCATCCATGGCAGTACGAGCTAAGCAATGAACTTTAGTCAATACAGACCATTTTAAGCAACGATTGCAGAACAATTACAGCAATTAAATTCAGAATTGTGAATGTAAGCACCAAGACTGATTTTCTGAGTTACTTGCATACAGTCAGGAAGCAACTGATCTCAAGAGCACTAAATGTTCAATAAATGTTTTTTGTTGAATATTAGTTGCTCATGAATAATCTGAAGCCAAAAAATTAAACATTTTATCCACAAATAAGACTGAATATTAGATATCTAACTTCAAATTGAGTTTTCTGGTGCCTCCTGCAAAAAGCCTGGAAATATTACAGAGCCATACTGTGGTTTTTTGGTTGTGTAACTCATCAAAGTGCTTGGTACAGCTTACATATGGAGTAAATCAGGTCTGTTTGTTTTGCTAATTTTTGTGTGTCACATGGTCTTCATAGCCAGATTTGGCATACAAATAAAAAATTTTACTGCCAACATATCTGAAAAAAACCCCTATACTTGTTAGTAAAGATTGCAAAAGCTTTATCTTTGTCATTCCCCATTAGATACTAAATAAAGTGTAGCTGCCTAACTTTTAAGACACTTACAGTTTTGGCTCCTCAACTTAAAAAGCATTTTCAAAGCATCTGGTTCTCAGGGAACGGGCGCTCGGCACTTTTAAAAACATCTCGCAAATTGGGCATAAAAACTTCTGGGACTCAAAGTAGGTACATGTTGGAGAGTCTCAGTTCTTGGAAAATGAACACGGACGTGTCATTGCGGTGTGGAAAATGCTGACTGTCAGAAAGGAGGGTTGTAGTCTCGTTACAAGGGGCTCTTCTCTTTGATTTGGCTTTCCTTGGGAAACTTATTACTGGACTATTCAGCTAGAATGGTATGCAGTAAGGTCTGTTACTCCGCTCAACCTATAGATGTCATTGCCCTAAAGGGGATTTACTCATCGATTTTTCTAGGAGAAAATGGGGCTAAAGTAAAACTGCTTCTGTGCAAGAGGACCTCTAGCTTTAATTCCAGCTAAGGACACAGCTCCATCTTAACTGAGTCTTCACTGTTAGTTTTCACTAGTGTTTTAAAACAACCTTAGGCTTGGAGAACTAGGTGGCAAGGCTTCCTGATAGCTCACAGCTCTAGCATTTAGGCAAGCTGCTAAGCCAAACCTTCAATGCTTTTTCAGGGCACATTCTAGCACCTTTTACAGCACACTGTCCTTTGCGCGTGTGTTTTCCGGTGGCAGTGCCTTCCATAACGACTCTCTTGTACTCAGGGCCCTAAAAATGGATAAAAATGACCCTGGTCATATTCAGAATCTCCTCTGGTCTCATGTATAACCCACTAAGTATTGAACTTCTGTTTCATCTTGTTATAGCTAATAAGTTTGTGATGGTCACTATGAAATTGTTTTCGAGACTTCAAAACCATTTCAAGTAACGATAATGTTTTTGCAGTGCCTGTTATTTGACTTTGCTGAGTATGAACAGGGAGCCGCTATTTCTACATTATCTATGATTGTTTGCTTTTAGATATTTTCCCAGACACTTATATTTTAACAAAATATCGGTTTCTATCTCTAAATCTCATGTGAAAAAAAGAGTGAGCTGAAATCCCCTGGATATCATAGGGGTCTAAAATATGGTATGTCATATTTTTGAACAGGATAAAAAAAGGCTGTTATCAAATATGATCAAATGGCTTTGTTCTTTATTTCCCGAGAAGTGGACAGCGTGTCTCTTCATCATATTTCTATATTTCTGTTTACCGAGTATTAATAACCACGGGATCCAGCAGCCCGATCCCATGTTAGCAAATTAATGTACCTGAATACAAACGTCTGTGTAGGCGAATAACACTTCGAGTAAGTGTTCTTCAAGATAACTGAAAGACATTACTTAACAATAGACTTGTTGTTTACAATGATTAAGATGTATTGGCTATCTACAATCCTTTATTTTTACACTAGACATTCTGGTCTCTGACCTTCCAACAGGAAAATTGTAGTCAGTCTTCTCTCTGCTCCGTCTCCTCAATGCAACCAGGCTTCTGCCCAGCCACACTGTGCTGTGATCGAACGTCAACTAAAATGACACCTGAAAAGCTATTCTTGGAGGATTTGTCTACACTTGGGACTGCGCACATCCATTTAGTAGGTAAACAGGCATTTCCAGGGATACTTTAATACCCTATTATTCAGCAAAAACAGATACTACAGCACTTTTATGGGTGAAGCTCAGAGGGGTTGCTTAATTTGTTTTCCTAGATGCTTACATTAAATTTTCTAAACTTCAAGAAATATATGCAGTGTTCAACCACGTGATAATAATATTGGTGCAATGCTGAAGAAAAGGCTATAGGTATACATCCGAGAAAGTAATTTTCAGTTTACCTTTATTTACTGGCACCAAGCAAGCTATCTTTTCTTCTCTCCCTTTCCTTTTATCCCTCCTGGATTTGTTCCTTTTTTACGGGTATTAATTTGCTCTCTGGTTCTTGAAAACTTTCTCTGTGCCCACCCATCCACTGTTCTTGCTGTGAATATCTTCTTAATTAGTGTTCTAAAATGTGGGTTTATAATTATGACATAGTAGGCAGGGAGGGAAAAACAGTACTGAAAGGGTATAATTGTATTCAAAGAAAACAAAAGAAAAAATGAAACTTCAAATATTTTTGCTTTCCATTAGGTTTTACCATTGATTTCTGTATTAGCTCATTCACAGTGATCCTAAGTTTAAAGTTAAATTATGTTGTCCATTATAAATAGAGAGCTTTAGACCTCAGTTCAGCAAAATGAGTCTACTTAAAAATTTACAGTTAAGCATGTGCTTAATTTTGCCTTTCAGCTAGAATTTTAATAGGGTTGTAGAGTCTCACAAGAACAGAATTTACACCTCAGTTTCAATCCTGTCATGGCTTTGACTGGCCTGAATCAAAGAATTTTGATAGTGTCATGTCTTACAAAAAACCTAAAAAAACCCCAGCAAGCAAACCGTATACAGCAATATTTTTCATTTTGCAGTTGATTTGGGTGTCTTTATATAATTGTGGTTAATGATTGTGGCTATATCAGATAACTTTGCTCAAGTCGAAGAATAAATGGCACCTGCGATGAAATACAAATCTTGAATATAGCAGAATAAAAATCAGTAATGGCCTATTGTGAAATGCGGAAAACGGACCTCAGGCTGCTGTATTGGTGCATATGGTATATATTTGCTTCCTAAAGCTCAAATGGCAGGGGCTGAACGTAACTGGTTACCTGTAGAAAAAGATTAAATCTGATCCCACAGTGCTCTTTAATAAAGGAGACAAAGCCACATCTAGAACTATGTCTAAAATCATGAACTCACAAAACTCAAATGTAAACTATTGAATATACTTGTAAGAATCCAAGCAATATTTTTTTTTTCCACTAATTCACAGAAAGATAAAGTAACTTCCCCGTTGCTTAATGTCTCTGAATCAGATTATTTTTGCAAAGGTGCTCTTTACTGAAGCTATTGATCTTCATGCAGAATTAACGTGTTATACAGGAGTTAATACAATTTTGTCATACTGATTTCTGTTGCTTGTAGATCCATAAACATGATTGTATATCTAAAGGCAGGTATATAGTATTTTTCAAAGTGATTAGATGGCATTGTTTCAGTGTCAGTAAGTTCAGAAACTGTGACTATTTGCCAGAAAAAAGTACTCTGCCCAAAATGCTGCTTGAGTTAGTGTCATGATATTTATGTTCTAGTCATAATAATGAAAGATAAGAAAAGTAAAACCAGACAGACCTTCTGAGTAAAATTAGAAATGAGAATCATTCTGTAGCATATGAATAACTTAAAATGAAAAAAAATTGCATTTCTGGAAGAGTGGTTTCTGACTTCACTCTTATCTAGAAGGGAAAGAATGTGGCACCCTAATAGGTGGAGTCCCCCACCAAGAACAAGGCAGTACTGAAAATTTATTGATAAGGAATTTTCTTGTAAGGTTGCTGTCTAGATACCTGTAGAAATAGAGCCCGCATACTCTCTGATACAGATCTACATTTTTTGAATACTTTTCTGCAGAGACCGCAGGGTTACATCTAAGCTGTGTTTGGTCTCTGGTTTGTAGAACCATCCTTATCCGGGTCCACTCACAGAGGTTTAAGGGGCAGGGATCAAGCAGGAACCAGTGCCTCTGCCCAAAAAAACCTCAGTTTATTTTTCCTTAGAATTAAGCAATAAGCCAGAACAGAGACTGAATGGACATCAGGAAATTTAACTCTCAGCTGGAATTCTACTCCCAAACTCTCCAGACAAAACACGGGAAGATTCCCTAAGACCCCGTTGAAATTCATGTATCCTTTTCTAAGTATCACAGGACATGGAAGGTTTAACTTAGATATTAGGGGGAAGTTTTTTACAGAGAGAGTGGTGAGGGGCTGGAACAGGCTGCCCAGAGAGGGGGTGGATGCCCCATGCCTGGAGGTGTTCAAGGCCAGGTTGGACGGGGCCCTGGGCAACCTCGTGTAGGTCCAGGCCTGGAGGTTGGTGGCCCTGCCTGTGGTAGGGGGGTTGGAACTCTGTGATCCTTGGGGTCCCTTCCAGCCCAGACCTTTCTATGATTCTATGGAAAACTGTGCAGAAGGCTGCAGTATCACCAAGGCATTCTAAACTTGTAAAACAAGGGAAAGTAAACTCAGTTTAAAGTAATAACAAAAAAGCACAGGATGTACCCAATTCTGATTTGGATTATGGGAGTCTGCTCTCATACTACAAAAAAGCAGAAAGGTAGAAGCAAAAGAGGAAAGTGTCTATGGTTTACTAGCTTTTCTGCCTAAATATAAATTTCAGCAATTTTTTAATTTGACGTTTGGAACAGAAATATTCTGAGCATTTCACTAAGTAAACCCTACAGGAATCCAAGTGGTAGCTGGATTTCAATCTGGATGTGATGAAAGTTATAAATTTAGATGCCCACAGTAGGCTGGAATGTGATTTCTCCCATAAAGAAACATATTTAATGTGGGTGCTGACAGAAACACTAATACAATTGATGCTGCCAACTTACCACTCAACAAAAGCAGAAAAAAACACAGGGACAGGCCTGCTGCTTTGACTCATTTGAAAGAATGAATCTTATTATTACCCAGATACTAAGGCTAAGGGGAAAAAACGACAATGTGTTTTACTTTGATTTTATCTGTCTGGGTCTAAAGCTGTTGTTTAAACAACATAGCCTTCCACGCAGTGTGCTTAAGAAAGGAACGTTTAGGTATTTAGTTTCTGGCACAGAAGCAGGCACGATGCAGAAAGTTTCCCTATGTCTAGCTGCAAGTGTTGAGTTACATTCACTTTAGAATCAGAGATGTACCCTGGCCTAAAAATCATTAACAAGGCATAATAATAGAGTTATGCTGAGCTGGAAAGAATTATCATCCAGCATTTTTCATGAAGATGAGTCTATAATATATTTGCATCTAACAGGTTTGGTAATTTATAGATCTGCAGTGTTTAAGGTTGTTGACTCAACCCTTCCCTCTGCTGTTGGTTCTAATGCTTTGTTTTCCCTTGGAGTTAAAAGTTCTGCCAAGTTTACAAAGAAATTACTTGCTCTACTGTTTGATTTGAAAACTTAATCTAATTTGCAAATGTAACCCAGGGAATTTGTTTTATCAGGATGGCGATATATTGTCAGGTACATTCTTTTATAAGTTTAAAGCCTGTCTAGCTTATCTATGGAAATAGCTTGGTTTTCCTAGGTGAGCTCAAAAGCAGTTGAAATACTTTCTAAACTGTATGAAGTCATCTTTTTGATTCCCATACCAACCAGTAGTCTTATTGCCTGGACTACTGCGACGTCAGTCCAAAGTAGTCTTATTGCCTGGACTACTGTGACATCAGCCTGACTTTCAGGAGCTGGATTTTGCTTACCTCGGGATATACATTTTAGCTTGAAATTCAACACAACAGCTCTTCAGTCTGAACAAAAAAAAAAAAAAAAAAAAAAAAAAAAAAAAAACAAAAAAAACAAAACAAAACAAAACAAAAACAAACACAAAAAACCCCAAAAACAACCTGGAGGATTTTTGCTTGGTTATCTAGCTATTTATTTATTTAAGTCTGAATCATGCTTGATTTGTGTACTTAAGGTATATTTAATTTTCAGAAAAATGTGTGTATACACTGACTAATTTTGCAACCTCCTAAAAATCATGGTCAAGCTTTATAAAACTTCAAACTATACGCTGTTTATTCACTGCTCAGTTGAACGTCCTTTGCAACGGTGTCTACGCGTCAGGATCCTTATCCATTTGCTGAATTGATTGTGCAAAGCTTATAGTTTTCCCTAGGCGCTAGTATATTTTTCTCCCAGCTGTTTCTGCGTCAGAGCTTGGAGCACGTCTCCCTGTGCCCTGGGACTGACTGCAGGGCTTGGGGCCGGCTCGACGCTTTGGGTGGCCGGTCCCACCTGTGTGCGTGTGGGGAGAAGCTCCCCAACAGTGGCACGAGTGATGGTGAGAGGAAGTGGCAGAGCGGGCTGGTAGCCTCTGCTGCCTTGGTAACGAGGCACCATCACATCATTGCCAGAAAGAAGCCCTTGGCTGGCCAATGTGGACTATTTAAACTCAAAACCTTGGTCCTTTTAGCTTCTGAACTTTTTTGAGCAGCACTATTTTTGTTCGTGAAGAGATGAGCAATACAATGCAATTCTCCGGTGATTTTCTTTTCAGTCATAGAAATGAATCAGAACCACAAAAATTAGATCAGAGCATCGGCTTTAAAAGTTGAATGCAGCCACAAGTGAAAAGTAATATATCGAATTCTGTAGTTCACAGATTCTTTATGAGAGCAAATTTAAAGACAAAAGAGAACTAGGGCAAAGGAAGATCTAGTGCAAATCTGTGCACTTTAACTTCTCAGGATTCAGAACTTATCTGCCTATTCAAGTACATGCAGAGTGTGTTGTGTGGATGTAATGAAAGCCAGATCTGATTTAAAGTGACTAAAATGACATTGCTTAGAGAAGGTCTATTTTTTTTTTTTTATGATAATTTTATATTTCAGTTGCTGACCAGAAAAACAGATCTTGTTGCAGAAACTCAAATGCTTGTAGGTCCTGAAGAGTACTAAACCAGTTCCACTTCCCACAAAATCTTTCACTAATTATAAATGGCATGTAACAAATTTTAAACAAATCTGATCTTCCCTAACATTTTAAAGGCACGTTTAAGGCCTAATTACAGGAACACAAATAGAAAAATTTCAGTGTAGGTTTACATGGCATTAGGTATTGGTTCCATGAATTCTCTTGCTCCATGGTAAACGTGAAGTTGTCTACATGATTTTGGAGAACCTTACTGCTTGTGAGATCAAAAGAGAGTCTGATCCAAGCATTCTTATATGAAAGCAAAATCATAAAAAAAATTATAAAACTTTTAAAAACAGAACTTAAACCACCCTGTTTCCAAATGCTGTAATTTCTTAATAATGGGAATGCATCAGAAAAAGATCAAGAATAGTTTCTGTTTATCCATGTATATTGTGTAAATCCTTTAATAGTCAATAGATCCAAAACTGACCTACATCCAATTTGTAGCTATTATATTGGGAACTTTTGCCTGATCTATGGCTCTCTTATACATTCCTCTCAAAAGAAAACTTTGGGGTCATTGATTTTCTGCAGACTGTTATTTTCAGGAACACTTCACAGGTAGGTAATGCCGCTAAATATTTAGCTGTGAGAAGTGTGTGGACATAGGACAAGTTTGAACAAAGTACAGTTATTTGTTATCTTTGGCATCAAAGTGGGGGTTTATTTGCTGGATACATTTATGAGGTCATGCAATGCTCAAAATAAACTCTTCCTACAGGATTAAATATAACTTTTAATTGTTATGTAGCTGATATAATATCTTAATCAACATCTTATCTTGGGTTTATAGAAGCATTATTATAAACAAGCAGCTTTAACCTTCATTGATTTCAAGGACTCTGTCATTATCCCATTTTCCAGGGTGCGGTGATTTCTAATTACTGAGCATTCTGGTGCTTAATTTCCTATGATAAGCCTGAAACCTAATAGATAAATGGTCTCCCTTCATTCTGAGGACAAAATCATTTGTAGAAAATAGAAAAGGTGGAGAAAAGACATTTGAAAGTAGAATCTACAGACAGTACCTAGAAACATAAATTTCACATAACAAAAATATCATTTAAACAGGGCTCACCTACAATATACTATTAGGCCACCAAGAAGTTTCTTCTGCATGGATTTTTTTTTTTTTTTTTTTTTTTTTTGGTGAAAAAAGCTCCACCAAAGCAAGTGATCATTTCATCTTTTTAGACAAACATCTAAACACAAGGCACACTGCACGGACAGGAGACTCATTATTCATTGGGGTATTTTCTTTGTACCCCTGACTATTTGATTTGAAGAAGTCATGGGGGTTATAATTTCAAAGTGCCATTTCTTTGTCTGTAATAGTACCATAGCAGCTAATGTAAGCTACCCACACAGTCCCACAAATAATACTTGGTTTTTTTTGCAACTGACATCAAACTTCTTTACTATCCTTTTTATTGCAATATTTTGCTAAGGTGTTTTAAGTACATGCTAAGTGGCTTATCTACCCTGAAAATATTAGGCGGGTGTATAGGTATCCAAAGATACCTGGTCTCCTGTGTCCAGCTCTTGGGCCCTCAGCACAAGAAGGACATGGACTTGCGGGAGTGGGTCCAGAGGAGGCCACAAAGATGATCCGAGGGCTGGAGCCCCTCACTTTGAATTCCTTTAGTAAGAACAATATTGCACCTTTTCTGAAAATAAAAACCCTTTGTTACATACATTTTTATGCTTTTCCTCCTGTTGTTGCATCCTAGGAAGAGAGAACAGAAACTGAAGGCACAGTTCTTAAATACCACAAAGAGTTTTGATTTTGTTCCTTCCCAGCTATCAAATATTTCCTGGATTTCCTATTAGTGGTGTAGGGCACCGTCTCTGTGATCGAGATCAGATGCTTTGCTTCAAAGAGAGAGGGGCTTGTTATTTCCCGACAGCTAGCAGAGTTACTGCTGTAGCTTGAGGGGCTGAAAGAGAGACCGATTCATTCCTGTGTCTGTCCCATGATATTCCAGGTATCTATTTAGGGTTCGGCAGTTCATTAGGGGGAAAAAAAAAAAAAAAAAAAAAAAAAAAAACCAAAAAAAAACCACAGCCATGGAACTTGAAGTGTTTCAAGTCCTAAATGCTCAAAAATAACTTGTCTAGCAAATTATGTAATGCTAGCAGTGTCTTGATAATGGTCTCCCACCGATGCCTGAGCTGTGCCAGCAAAGGACAGGAATGCTAGCAATGGGCGGTTGTGTGAGCTACTCCTTTAGCTCAGACGTTGACAGCTGAATGTTTTTTGTTGCTGAAAGTCAAGTAGGTGACTCCTGCTGAGCCTGATACAGGTACTCATACAGTCAGCAGCTGCTCACTCTACTAGGCTTAGACACATTTTCACTAGCTGTACTCTTTGCATATAAGCACTTGATGTTACAGAAATGTAGACCACTCACAGCAGCAGTCAAGACCCTTTCCTACATCGGGGCCATGCTCAGTATGGGAGAGTAGGGGGTGTATGTGTGTCAGCAGAATCTCGAGCATGACTTGGATTTGCTATTAATCATTTGTCTTTGCATGGAATCTTAAAAAGGACTTAGACTCTACAGTGCCTCATGTTTGAGCCTGTGCAGGTTGTCTAGGCTTCCTAGGCAGTGAAAGGTTACAGCAAAAATATGCCCATCCGATATATCTCAGAGAGATGTGAGCGTGAGCCGAGTGCTGCAGTAACGTGGTATTTGGCTGACTGTCTAAAGGAGTTCAACGCAGCCAACATACTAAGGAATCAATCCCCTGAAATAAGACTGGCCAGTGCAGAGTTACTGAGAGCTATTCAAAGTAGAGGAGATCACGAGTTTTGTCTTGTTGAAGCTGCTCCTCAAGAAAGTGGAGTACCCTTCCATTGGTGAACATGGAGGTCGTCTCCAGAGGGCTGAGTTGATTTATCTCATTTCTTTGCAAAGCAGAGCTGCCAAAGGAAGAGGATGCATTAGGGAGCTATCCCTCTCCCACTCACCTCTTTACAGTATCTCAATAAGTATATCACTTAGGCACAGAAAATGTAGAATCAATTTCATTTTCTGCATTAGGTTCTTAAAACCTTCATTGTTCCCCACACTTTAAACAGGACAGGCTAGGATCAATGTTGAAAAAATGATCAAATACACACACCCCCCCACTGCTCTCCTCCCTGCCCCCAAGTTTTACTTCAAAATTATCATCAAAAAAAATGGGCCAGAGGGACACTATAGGCAAAATAGCTTATAGTGGTTCTGGTAGAATTATCAATGAATTGCATAATAGTCGGATGAGACTCTTTTTATTGACTCTGTGTTGCAATAAGGAGCCATAGATTCAGTAATGAATCCATCCCTTTAAATAAAAAAAAAAATGCATTACGTATGAAAAGTTCAGGTTTCTTGTCCCTGGAAGTGTTCAAGGCCAGGCTGGATGGGGCTCTGAGCAGCCTGGTCTAGTGGAAGGTGTCCCTGCCCAACTATGGCAGGGGGGTGGAATTAGATGATCTTCAAGGTGTCCCTTCCAACCCTAACCGTTCTATGATTCTGAAATGTGTTATTCTCTGTCGCTATATGTATAGGATGCAAATTCTACATCTGCATTTCAGATATGATTGAAGCGATTCTTGCGTATATTTTTAACATGCACATACAAGCATGGACAAGCATGGGCATGCAGACGGTAAAGTGCTTCAGGATGTTTTGAAATAAGAGGTGCTAGTGTCTTGCTAGGAAAGACTTTGTCTCCTAATGTCATTTGTACAGTTCCATATTTAAGTAATGCCTTTAGTTTTCCCTTGTGATTAAAGTAGGTGGCTATTTAACTACAAAATGGCAGAGTGAAATGCTCAGCACTATTTATTATCAAAACACGCGTATGCATATTTAGCCAAAGGACTGCATTTAATTCTTGTAATGTGCAACCTGGAGTTTGATCAGAGCTAAAATCTTGAACGTGGACTCAGATTTTGATTAGTGTCACTTACACACTGAGGCAGAGACATTTCATTTTACATGACCTACATTTTAACTCCATTTGGCATAAAGGTAGAATCTTTCTTCCTTGCATAAAAAACTGTAAATCAGATAAGAATTGATTATATTTGTTGGTTTAATGAAGTAAGATAGTGGATTTCTGACTAATGCATTGGAAAGTATTTATATAATAGAGAGTCCTGCCATCATAAATCACTTTGTGGTGAATGCAACAATTTTTTATTGGAGGTCACCAGAGTTAGCAGCAAAATCAATTCAAATCAAATCACACAGCTGCTGTATATATCAGAAGACTGCAAAGGAATTAATGCGCTTACATATTCGCTCACCATGCATGCCTAAATTAAATATTAACAGTTTGCATGAAGATGAAGATGTCTTGCGTTACAGCCAGTTAATATGCTTTTACACCAGACAGTCCAGGTACCTGTTCAATAGAAACTGGCTGAAGTTTGTGTTTAAAAAAGCAAACTGTGTCCTGTTGCCTAAAGAATCCATTGATAGTGTTTTTCCAAGATAGAGACCAGGATTCAGTTTTGAAAATGTGATGAATTTCTCTGAGTAAAATTGGGTTTTTTGGCAAGGGAAGTTCCGTTTTGAACTCTTAAGCATGTTTTCATGTTGTCTACGTTAATACCTACAGAGCAAAATTTCTGCAGTGGGTGTTGTTGAAACCATTTCTGCTTCCTCTATAGCTCAAGTTCAGAGTCTACTATCTCATAATCACATTTAATGAACAAATACTGAAACATAGGAATATTTTCCTGCCTTTGTTTTGACAGAACCTGGCACAAGGATACCTTGCTCAGAGACACAGAGTGACGGGTCTTGAACCTCTTTTTTTCAGTAAAACCAGTAGCAGTTTTCTGAAATTGAAAACTGTGTAGTTATGAGGCAAAAACAAAAAACGCCCGTTTCTTCTGACATATTTTTTTTTCTTTGGGAGAAAATAAATGGATATTTACTATTCATTGCATCCAAGGAAAAGGAACATCATGTATGTTTGCCTTTTCTTCCCTCCTTTATTTTCTTTTAGGTGGTAGTAATTCATGCAAGTTGTCAAACAAGTAGGGATTCTTGGAAGATGTTACTGCTTCTGATTTGAAATTATTTGAAGTTTCTTGTGCTTGCCTGGACTCTGGATTCCAGAAGAGATGATCCCATTAGAAAAGTATCAAGATAGAAGTGTGGAAGACCTATGGGACTGATTTATGTCCTCTAGGATCTTATGATTAGTTCATACACCAAAGTATTGGTGAATGACGAAGGACATAGGACACATAATGGGAAACCTGTGAGCAAAACATCAATAAAAAAGTTAAAAGCACTATCCCTTACACAGCAGAAATGCCAGTTAGAGTGATACTTTAATGGAGAAGACTTCCTCTAATATTTATGAGCATCTGTTGTGCAGAGGATGCCCCAAGGTTCCTAAACGCGCAAGGGGGAATCAATTTATGCTGTGTGTCCTATTTACCACCATGACACATTTTATCAGTGTTAAGGGTGGAAACTCCATCTCACTTGTGCTGAGTTCAACAGCAAATGTGGCTACGTTACTCGTATTGATAAACACTAGAATAAAATAAAAACCATTTTCGTGCTGTTTTTCATAAATTTGTTGAAAACAAAGGTAAAACGGTGCTGTTACAAAGGCTGCATACTGGAAGCAACTTAATATGTGATACATTCCTTATTTGACTGAGAGGAACTTGAGGAAAGACCCAATCTTATCAGTCTACTTCATACTAAACCTTCAGTGTTTTCAGGAACATGCAAATGGTTTGCGGCTCTGCAGTGCCACGAGCTTATAGCTTGGCATATTTCTGCCTCTGCTGAAGATAAGTTACTGGCTTCCAGTATGTATATTGTCAGAACTTAATTGCTGGTTCGTATATCGGTATTATTGTAGACCTTCTAAACTATATACTTGGTTAACAAAAAAGGTCTCTGAGCAGGTATCGTTTTACAGTGCTCTGTTCAAAGTGTAAGCTGTAAACTAAATGACAGCAATAATTATACTGTCAAATAGATTCACAGTCAGTTCCTGGACCCAGAACTACAGGACGTGTTTAACAAGTCAGTGATCTAAATTTGAGAGCACAAACTCCAGTTAAATGGACTAAAATTGAGTCTTTTCCTGGGTTCTGCAGTTGCATAAGTGTAATTAAACAACAGTCACTTGGGGAATGAAATAAGGCAGGAACTCAGTCCACTTTTTTCTTACTTTTATTTATAAGTTTAGATTCAAATCATGCAGAAGGGACATAAGGAAAAAAATTCTTTATTTACACCTGCATAGCTCCATTTGGCCCTAAGCCTGAAATGACATGAGCAAAACAGAGTCACTTACCATGGGGCTGTGGCCCCTTGGGCACAGTAATACAATAAAATAGGAAGAAGCAATACAAAATTAGATGAAGAAAATCTTAAACTCATTCCTGAGACCTAAAAACTTTCATGTGTGCTAGATCCTTCCTTATATTTCACATCACAGGAGCTACAGGTTGCCGTCTACTAATACCATAAATAATTTGAGTCAAAGTAGATCAGGCTAATTTTCACATTTCTGAGGTACCTAGTAATAATGTAAAGGAACTCTTCCTTTAAGAAGCTAAAAATTGCCGCATCTTACATAATGAGGCATCTAAATAAGGTTTTGGCACCAACACATGATAAATGTGGATTTGTTTCACCAGAAACAATTAAATTGGGTATATCTCTTCCTCCAATTATTGTTAACCCCTAAATGCCTGTTTTGCTTGCAAATTGTGATGTTCCAAAGGCTGAGAAAAGACTGTACTTAGAAATAGGCTGTTAAAAGTACTGTAACGCAGGACTAAATAAGAGGCCTACTGGGAGCTGCCTAATGGAGTGTTTCCTTGCATATGTACGAATACCCAATGCGGTGCAGGCTGAAATCTAACTACTGTACATCATACCGACAAAAAGCTACTTCTTAATGTTAGAATTAACTTGACTTGTGTGAAACATTCATAACTTGTAATCTTCTTTTTCGTGTTTTGCTGGAAAACCCATGCCTGATGTTTTCTACGGTAGTACATTAAATTTAATGTAACTGAACTCGATTCTGCGAAGTGGGTAGGCAGAATTTGCTGTGCTAAATTTACCTCTAACAGAGAGGTTGCTCAGACTCAACCGATATAACTCATCATATGAAGCATTAACCACAGTAGTGAGTTTATTCTTAATCCCATCAGCTCTATCTCAGAAATGGGATGGTCTTTTTGAGGCAAGCTAATCTTAAAGTTCTTCATAAAAACTATGCAAGTAATTGCTGTGAAAAGCATTGATTGAAAGTTTGGTAAACTTTTCCTCCAAAAACGGGTCTAATTTCTCTCACCTTCACATAACACAGTTCTCTTGGGTTTATTTTGGCCTATATAACCTTGTTTAGTCGTTCTGTTACAGATTTTCAAGATGGGACTCATGGAAACAGGCAATAATAATGCTTTTCCTCAGTGTGCAAAGCACTGCAAAACACAAAGTAGTGAATATGCCAAGTTTTGTAGGGTGCAAACCAGTATTAAATCCTGCACTCTTTCTCTATTAAAGCTATGAGACTTTTTGCTGCGTAAAGACTTTCATTTTTCTCAGAGCAGATTATCAATCCATTTGCAATCAGTCACCACTTGCTACACTTGCTACTGCAGGGGGTTGGACATGATGACCTTCATGGTCCTTTCCAACCCAAACCATTCTATGATTCTATGACTTTAATTAGAGACGATTGTTATTTCCAGGTTGTACGGGTAAAGTTACAGGTAGTAAGATTCAAAAGAATGTTATTACTAATGACATTTTGATGTAAGGATCTAGGAAATATGATTTTATAAACCTGAAATAGTTTGAAAGGTGATATTAAGTTTACAATATAAAATTAAGTGCTCAAAGACTCAGCCAGTGTCAGCATGCCCGTCACGCCAGGTAATTTACAAAGACAGAATGCTTGAAAATAAATTTGTATTCCAGATGGGGCAATTCATAAATACCCTAGATAACACAGGAAAAAATGGACATTGTCATCAGTAGAGGGGAACTGTGGGCTGGCATGAGGAAACTTTCTGGCAAACCTGTTCCCTCGGGCTGAGATGCCAGGCCCTGACAGCTGGTCATTTGTGGGTTTTGTCAGAACGGACCCTGCTCTCAGGTTCTGCTCGGTTCAGTGTCTTTGTACAAGTCCATAATGATGCTTGTGGTGTTGGGTTGTAGGTGACAGAGCAAAGTCAGGTACCCAAGTACGCACCGTACTGGGACAAACTCAAGACTGAAGTTCTGGGTGACCGACAAAGGCGATACAGAAATGCCTAGTTTTCAGAACCTGGGTATTGGTGAGGAATTACGA
>KL289093.1:56855-85217 GCA_000699545.1 Podiceps cristatus | reverse complement strand
TACAAAAAAACTTGAGTGTGACCTCAAAAATGATGTTCTGGCATAACACATTTCAGAGATAGGCATCAGTGGAAAGGTTAGATAAAAAACCTATCTGTCCCATTAGAGAATAAAATGTACTACTTTATATATAATCTTCATAAAAGGAGCAAATGTAAACATTTCGTAAAGGAACTAGTGAATGATGGATGTCATTTGAGTCTTCTGAGGACAACAGTAAATGTAAATTCTGTTGCTGCTTTTCAGAATAAGCAGCATATTAAGAGTTGGGTTTAGAGAGCCAAGATTGTGTAGAATAAAAGCAGGTACTGTCAAACAGGTACAGGTTGTCAGGAGTTTGATTCAGGTATCAGGAAGTGAGCGATCAGATAAACAGTTTCCTCAGGCTAGATTGTATCTATTTATTTTTTTTTTTTTTTTAGAATTTTTTAAGAATTGTTCTCCTATGCCCATGTTGCTTCTCTTAGTATGTCATTGCCCTTTTTAATATTGTAACGTTTCTTAAAAGTAAGCGGGCCACACTACTGTATATTTAGAAGCAATCACTGCAACTTTATCTTTTCAGGCTCAGAAGATTTTGCCTACCTTTATACTTGTAGCATGATTCATATGGGTCAGTTTTTTAACTTCAGAGATGAATAAAAATATGTGCTGCTAGTCTGTTTTTGGGACAGTCATCTGAGCACTTGCCTGACCCTCCCTTTTTTTCCTATTCTAACCTAAAATAAACCTCTGTTTGCATTCTGTTTTGATCTCTGGAGTCAGTTCCTTTTCGTGCTGATGGATAGTCAATGAATGTGTCAGTGTGACACAACGGAGCGTATTCTCAGTTAGTATTACAAGAGTTATGCACGCTTACAGGGAGAATAATATCCCCTTCTGACAGAAACATTTAGATGCATGTCCTCAAACAGAAGATAGTGTAAGAAGCATTTTAAATTGACTATGTCATCCTTGTTAATATTTCATTAGAGTATTTTGCTGGTGGAATGTATGTGTTTTGCAGCAAACAGTCACGTGCCCTGGGCTGTACAGACAGAGGGTGAAAGCTTGGCTGTACGTTCTCTGGGCAAACCCCATCGAAGATGCTGCCTGTTGTGCTCAGAGCAGCTGAAGTCGGCAGCACTGGCAAACCTCATGCGACCATCAGCATTCAGCACCAGGGCTGTTACACCCTGCAAAACAGTCCTAAAGGCCGGGCGTGAACCAGTATTTGTTGACATAAAAGACATGGTAAAGATCCTGCACGTTTGCAGAAGACTTTTCACACTGGCTGGTCCAGATCATGTCATTTTGGAAGCAGAGAGCCTTGAGGTATTTTTTGAAATTCAGGAAAGATAAGGAACTACTGAAGAGAGTCCAGAGGAGGGTTACAAAGATGATGAGGGGTCTGGAGAGTCTCTCCTATGGGGAAAGTCCGAGGGAGCTGGGGCTGTTTAGGCTGAGGAAGAGAATGAGCAGGGACCTTATCGATGCTTATTACAAAAGGGCTAGGGGGGAGAGGGGGCAGCTTTCTGCGGGGGAACACGGTGTGAGTTGGTCAGAGGAGAGACAAAAGATGAACAGGATATTTCATAATGCTGAAGGCACGCGTGTTTTATTGGCCTGGCGGATAGGTTTTGGTAATTTTAGTGGCAAGAGGTGTTACAGGTTGCTATGGGGTTGCAAAGACCCCTCTTTGCTGTGGGCACTGGAGCCTCTCCAGTGGGCTGTGCTGATACAGCCCTGCGGTACTGCGGCGCAGGGGTCTCGGGGTGGCCGGGCAGCCTGAGCTGTGGGCACAGCAGGTCGGGGTCTCTTGGGGATGGGTGTCTCCGTTGGTATGGTCTTGGCTCTCTGTGGTTCTGTCAGCTTCCCTGTGGGCCAAAGCAGGATTCTTGCTTTCGCGCGCCATGGGCTCCTCATTCTTATTGCAACCTATCTCTTAATAGCACACGGTTGTGTCAGAAATGTAGCTATCCACGTAAGAGGTGTCAAATCTATTGAGAAGGTGACATTAATTTACATGTTTAAACAGTCTAATCTGTTCTCTTTCTGCTTCCTGGGTGAGTACAGGCCTCTTGTACACCTTACACTAACGGGGCAGCCTGACACTTTTTTTTTCCAAAATACCTCTGGTCACTAAAGTACATAATCAGTACGTGTGTATTTGGAGAAAGTGACTGAAAGAATGCTTTTCTGATACCTGCAGTACTATGTAATATCCTGCTATATCTGTCCCAGCTGGTTTTGGCAACTTCAACTTTAATATTGTAGTGCTTGTGCCACTGTGAAGGCAAGAGATTAAATGCTGAACCTAAAATAAAAGCAGCCCTATCCGTTCGCAGGCTGCCCTTCCCTGCTGTAGGAGCACAGGGCTCTGGGTTACTTCAAGAATTACCTTCTCCTGGTTTCTTTATTAGTGTCATCTCTGTTTCTATCATGTAAACTTGCATGGCTACATTGCCATTATTTTGAGAGACTTTCATATCTAAACAAAAAAAATATGTTTTTGACAAAGGATTAAGGCTTATAACATTAAATAATTTTGACCTCTTAAATTCATTGTTTTTAAGCTCTTTTCACTATTTTAGATAATTCTGAAGCAGCTTTGGTCTGTCTTGATTACTTTTGCAGCTGACTTTTAAATTATTCTCTATAATAACGCATGTTTGTTTCACCTGCGTACAAAACCCAAACTGCATCTGTCTCAACTGAGTAGCATCATATCTTCCTTCTGCCTATCCCTTCCTCTTGGGTACATATCTATCTTTAATTAGGCCGATATTTGTAAGTTATTTATATAAGGTTCTGTGTTTTCTGTAAACCGGCATCCAAGTGTCTGCTTAGGAATACTTTTTTTTTTTTTTTTTTTTTTTTTTTGGGGTAAGAATTAAGTCAAATGCCATAACTACAAACAATGAGGGGAAAAAAGGAAATGAAAGCGAACCTCTGGAAGCATAGACAAAATTAGGTTTTGGTAGATGCAATACTTTGTATGATGGGTGTGAAAATACTTTTCTTTCTGAAAAATAGTTGATATTGCAATACTTAAAGTACAATGTAACTGTTGCAGGGTGAGTTACTGAAGTTTACAGTGGGGAGGAAGGAATTAATGCAAAAGCTTAAAGCAAACTTTTAGTACAAGGAACTTTCTTTAGTGTCAACAAACCACTGTCTTTGAGCCTTGAAGTGCCTCAGACTTGGGTTTTGTGATGCCATTTCACATCCCATAAAGGCTTAACTACCTTCTTTGTAAATACTGTTGGGGAAATTTCAAGTCAGACTTGTAAATCAGCTGAAAAGATGCTGGGGAGGACCCTTTAAGGTTTGGGCTGCTCAGGCTCACAGCCTCTCCAACTTAGCAGGTCTCCTCGGGAGCAGCTTGGCTTCCCCATGGCCAGGTCCTGTTACAAACCACATTTTGTGTTCACTCCCAGGTCTATGCCCAGCTGGGACGAGGCCTTGGGATTGATACAGCAAAACGGATCTTTATCTAAAGAAAACATATTTCTCCCTTTTGGGTACAGCTTTGAGAGCCAGAATATAAAGGATTGACTGAACTGAACCAGTTACAGGTGGTGACAAAATGTTTCAAATCCCTGCCTGGGAAAGCTGCTAAAAGAAATTTTTTCTGTCTCCTGACCCCCCTCTCTTTCTCCTGGTGAGAGGAGATGGTTCAAGTAGACTTCATCAGGCTGTTCTGGAAAGGAAATAATCTACTGATGGGACCTGACAGCTCTCTGACCACATTGCCGAAACCATATCTGCAATGGAGAAAGGCATATCATATGACTTGGAGTGCTTCCCATCTTACATAAGGTTGAATCTAAAGATTTTCCTTAATTCTCCCAGTGGAACAAAAAATGATGATTGTTTCTATTGTGCAGGGAGATACGACTTCATTGTCAGCTTGTGAATTTGGCTAGAAACTCACGCGTCAGTGCTTGTCAATGGCTTAATACAAAAAAAAAAATGTGCATGATGCCATACAGGATGTCTGTCATGAGTGCTCTCCAGTGACATGCAGGCTAAAAGCTATAGTAACTGAAAATTTAATGTCCATTATAGTGTGGAAGTCTCGTTTTCAATTAAGCTAGGTGTAGCACTTAATTAAAAGTTTAAAGGAAAACCATTTCCTTCATGACTTTCTGCAAGTGTATACGGATGACTTTGCAGACCTGTCAGTGGGAGCTGGTAGAAACAACAGGCATGTAAAATTTCTAGAGAAACTGAAAATAGATTATTCTACTTTTCAAGTTTATTTTCAGGCACTCATTTAGATGGTTTCTTTCCTGAACCATCCTTCAGCTCCAAGTTACAAGTTCAAACATGAGCTATCTGTCTATGAGGGGGGGAGAGAGGGGAGGCACAGAGAAAAAAAAAAAAAAAAAAAAAGGCATTTTGTACTTTGTGTGGCTTTTCCTGTACTGCTACCCAGCGTGGGAGGGTGGAATAAGTGGAGGTGTGAGGGCAGGGAAAGGGTAAGGGAAGAAATGGGAGAAAGAAGCAATGAGAGGAAAGAGCAGCAGTGATCTGTGAATATCCATTGCTCTGCAGGATTACTCAGACCACCTTCCACATGTTGCGTTTTCTTAAGACTGATCGAGTCAGTCACCCAGATGTTGAACTGTAGGTGACCTGGATTGCTGACCTCTGAAACACTGACACTTCTCTCTAGCTGGGATGTATGGCTAGTATGTTCCCCGTGCAACTTAAATGCAACTCTGCCTGATGATGCTGATCATATACTATTTTTTTTTTCTATAAGACACTCCCTCTTTTCCCTCAGAGCATGAATTGCGAATAATGTTGATTGTCTTTGAGATGTTGTACGTCTAGTGCACGTGACTTTTTTTTTTTTTTTTTTTTTAAAAAAAAAAAAAGCTTAGTGCTTTGGGAAATATGTGTAAGTAGAATTAGAACTTCTAATCAAATGAACCAAAAAAATCTCTCAGCTTTTCTAAATTTAGGTGAATGCCTGTAGACATAAAAACTAGTTTTACCTGTAGCCAGGTGACCTTTACCGCACACCATCAAGCTCCAGTTCCTTGTGCACATGTATGGAAATCTGATGACAGCTGAACAGAAATAGATATATTTCAGTGTAGAAGAAATGGTCTTCTAAGGTGGGGAAGAAAGGGAAAGAAGGTGAAGAGAAAAACATAATATTTCTTGAAAATGACAGGCTGTTCTAGCTAGAACTTGGAGCTGAAATACTGGCCCGAGGCGCTTGTCGAGCATGGACTATTACACTCCAACCAGTTTAGTTTTTGCAAAACCATCATCAACAGGGAGTACTGAGAAGTGTCAGTCAGCATTAGCAGCAGACAGCTAAAACACATTGTTATGTATAGTGCTAAATGAATCCTTTCCCTCTTAGACGTAAACAACACCCTACAAGGGGAGGGGGAAGAGGTGGCAATGGGCAAACTACTTGGCAGCAGTCTGGGGTGTTCAAATAAAAGCATATTTTATTTTTTTTTTTAAATCCCCTGTTTTGCTATCTTGCCCATAAGGTTCCTTCTGGTTTTGCTACTGATGTCCGTGGTTACAAATCAGCACAGCATTTAGTATGAGACTAAATGAGGAACATAGGGTTAACCTTATCCATTGTGCAAGACTGCGAAACTACTATTGATTCAGTGTGTAGTGTCTGGTTGATGACATGCACTTAAACGTACGTTTACTACAATGTTTTTTCATGTAATTTTTGGCAGAACAGAAAAGATTTCTTCTGTCTTTCCGCAGCAAATAAGTGAAAATCTTTAAACATATGGCTAAAGACCCAATCATGGGCATTTGTTAGGAGCACTGGAAGCGTTTTCTTTTGTTTGGAAATTACCCTACTTCTGCTTTACAAATGCTTGCTCACCAGACTTCAGCATCTGAGCTTGAATTCAGACTTGCTTGTTTGTCTCATTCTAAGTTTTCTAACACATTCTTCTTTGCAGAACCTCCCCAAATCAAAAAATCCAACAGACTGCTATATAAACATGCTTTTCCTAGTGATAAGGCTAAAGTACTGGGGGTGGGGAATATCCTAGAAAATTTTTTCATGGTAGTGTTCTGAAAGGTGAGTTTTGCTCATTGAAGACACTGTAATTTTTCACTAATCTGAAAAGCATTTCAATGTCTATTTGTGCTTGATTTAGCAGAAAAAAAAATCAAACTTTTGCGTGTCAGATCAGCTTTGAGCATGTTCTAACCTACAGAATTTTTAATAAAGTATTATTCAGGGCAGAAAATTCTGTACAATTGCACAAAAGCTGCCACACCTAAGGAATGTGCAGGAGGAGTTTCCCATGATTCCCAAGATTCTATTAGCATTTGGAAAATGTGAAGACAGTCTGGTTCCATGGTAGTAAAAAATGGGAAAATGCGAGAAAGGAGAACCTAGAGAACTTGGAACAAACAAGCCAAAACTGGAATGGTAGAAGCAAAAAACCCACTCCATACAACAAAAAACTGCCCCCCAAACCAAACCACAACAAAACAAACCCTAAACCAAACAAAAATCCCAAGCTGTTGATTGCGATTGGAGAGCCATAGACAGGCAGAATAGTTTATAGGGATGCTATGTCAACTGATTGAAGGATGAACAGGAATTAAAAAGTGAACCAGTGCAGGTCTAGCAAGTATCTTCAGGCAGAACATTTATTCTTATGGCAAATATGCATGCAGCTCTCTTCAATATAGTGAAAATGGAGTTTATAGAGTATTAAATGTTTAACACAATTTCCATGGATTTATATAGCATTCAGTATTTTATAATCTGACACCGATGAAGCCATTTCTAACAGTGCTTAATACATTGTTAACTCTTTGTGATATGATTGCAAGTGTCCAATCCTGCTTATGTTGGAGAGGAAAAAAACCCCAAACCAACCTGTGTTACTTGGAGGGAATTGGATTACATCTTAACAGAGGAAAGAGTAGCTGATATGTGTCTAGGGAATCTGCAATGAAGCATAACTATGAAAGAAAATAGTTCAGAAATACCAAATTCTAAGTTGTTCTTAAAATTTCATTTGCTTCTATGTCACTTAAGTTGAATGATTTTCACTTTTATCTGCTCTTAATGTGCAGTTAACTTATTGCAAATCTTGCAAGTTATAAAAAGCTTTTGCCCTGCAAGTTCCTTCCAATGAAAATTTCCAGCCTGACTTGAGGCCTAATGTTATCAGGTGAGGAGCAGCCCCCAGTTTTTTTAAAGGTATGAGTATGCCCACTGTGAGATACAGTGGCCTCCCAGTTAAAGTCCATGATGCTTGCTATCTTGCTGCTATTAGTGATAAAGAAACCTGAAGGCAGAAATAGACCCGTAAATCTATTTGAAAGTTGAACGGTTGAAATTGATAACAAAGGCAGAGAACTAGTCAAGGTGCTTTGACTGGATGACGCTGTAACAGCAGTACTTGACTGCAGTAGAATTAAGAGGTTGCCAAGGGATGACTGTGAAGTTCAAGGGGTTACGTGGGTAGGGTTTTATTCTGTAGTAGTTTAAGGGATCTTGGGTTTTGACCGGAGAGAAGCTTTACTCATAACAGAACTCAAAAGGAAGAGGGAAGCTTTACCTGCAGTGCTGCACAGCCACTTCCTTCCCCTCCCCGCCTGTGTGCGTGCTCGCCCTCTCTCTCCTTGTGTTCAGTTATTCTTCTGTGTCTGCTTTGGCCTCCTATCAAGGATAATTTTCTTCTCTACATACACCTGTCACCAGTATTTCCATGCTTTTGTTTCTATTCATTTATTTCTCTCTCCCATGGAGGTGATCAGGAAAGCAGAGCAAGAGTGACTGTAACGTGCCAGTTCTTCCCTGGGCACTAAAGCATCTGCTGCCCCGTCTGCAGGGGACGGAGAAGGGCTTAGGTGGGCTTCCAGCAGTAGCTCTGCCATGGTGAGCGTGGAAGAGGCAGAGCATGAGGAAGGCTCATGCAGATGGAGTTCGGGTGAAGGGAAAAAAAAAAAAAGTTTGGTGTTGTGCACTGTAGGAAGGGATTTTCCCTGACAATGTCAGTCACTGCTCAGTGCTGCAAGCAGCGGCTTCAATATAAATCCTAGAAACCTGTCTCTGTAATAATAAAAAAACAAAACAAAACAAAACAAACCCAAAAACCAAACCCAAAACAAAACAGTGAGAAACTGTTTTGGAGCCAGTCTGTGCTTTCCCTGTGCAGCTCAGGAAAGAGTTCAGCAGCCAGAATGACACCGGTTGCAATGCACAGTATAATTTGGTTCCAAAGCAGTAGTAACTTTAGAAGTTTATACCAAAGCTAAAGGAGCTGCTGTAATAAAAGGGACATTTAAGGTCAATGTCTTTTTTCTTTTCTTTCTTTTAAAAGAAATAGAGTGTGAACAATTTCTGTCAAGTTATACCGGTGGAAAATGTTGCTGCTTTTAAGGAAAGTTGATCAGGCTTGCTTCTGCAGACATCCATGGATATTTTGTTGCAGAACCGTTTTCCTTAGTAATGAGGGAAAATTATTTAGCCGTTATCAGTAAATAGTGCATCTTAAACTTGATGTTTTTCTTGACACTTTAATCTCTTTCTATATCCCAGAAAGCAAATAGCATCATGATTTTTCTCAAAGCATTAGTGAGATTTATTTTAAACCCCCACAACCAAGCCATGTAAACAGGTGTTAAGTCCTTTAGTGACGGCTCAACTGTTAGAGGTCTAAAGTAATGCTATCTTTATTTTTTTCCTCCTGTCAAAATGCTTTTCATCTTATACTAGGATTATATGAGTTTCTGTGCCTCATATAGGATTATTTAACTGTCAAAAAGTTTTTTTCTGAAATGGTTTGCACTTTTTGTAGTCAGAGTCCGTATGCAACTGACTCATTAGGCAAAGACTATCTCCCTAACAACTGGATGATGCAGGACACACTTTTAAGTTAACTGAAGATTTTGAAGTGTATTAATTGTAGTTGTGGACTGCTTGAGACAGTCTCTTAAAGTGTGAAAACATTGAATAACTTTGGTCTGTCTTCATTTCAGTGTCTCTGTTCTACAAGATTGCTGTGCATGACTTAAACTATAAAAAAAGAGAATAAATTTAACAGCCAATGCAGTTAGTCAAATGATAGAAAAGTAGCAGTTCCAATGAAAATGTTAAATGTTTTCTATGGTATTATAGCTTGGAAAGACTAATGCTTTCTTGCTGCCCCATGTAATAACCATAGGCATCTGTACGTTGCTGTTTCTGAGATTCAGACCCTCTACAGTCTCTTTGCTGGCTGTATTTCATTAACTTTTATAAACCTCTTGCCTTCAATAGCAGCAAATGAAACCAGCACAATGTCTCCCTCTAGGCCACAGACAACTCCAACATTCCAATAATTCAGTGCTGGAGTTGAATAAAAGACAAGTTATTTTGTCATGTCTCGGTAGCTACAATACATCAACCAGTAACACAAGGTACTTACTGTGAAAGAAGCGGGGGTAGTTTCAATTACTGCCGGCTGCTTAATTATCCGTGGCGCAGGGGTGTGTGAAGCCGCGTGGCTCAGTGTGTTGCTCAGAGCGCGGCTTCCTGTTTGGCTCCAAACCCTGGGTTTCCTGTGCTCGGGCACGTGGGACCCGAAACAAAACTTGAGGTTTCAGTGGTTTTTTTCTGTTAGTTGAAGAAAGTACAACATGTGATAAACTTAGCTCTGTAAAAAAGTTTATACCAAGGGGTGAAAAAAACCCCCCAAACCAACCAAACAACAAACCAAATAAACCAACCAAAAAGCAGCGTACCTTCTGGATAGTGAGTGTTTGTGTACGGCAGAGCTGAAGTTGAGTGGAGCACAGCGACCACATGCACTTTACAACTTTTGCTCTCTTATGAACAGACTTTATATGATCTTGCTCAAAGCGAAACAGCACGTGACCCAGTCAGTTTGATGTAGTAGCATGCTTATATTCACTGGCATCTTCAAGTAAATTCATCCCAGTCTATTTGATGGTATTACTTACTTTTGCGTCCTGATGTAGCAGTAATTCTTCTTGCAACGCAACCCCTCAAGTACTCAACACGCTAATTTTTATTATGTAGAATGGCAAATGTGGCCCGAACTACTTGTGATTAGCAACTGCTGCCTTGGTGTGGTTGGAGGGGGGGAGTGGGGTGGGGAAGGCAGCCAGAAGCAGCCCTTGGGTTTCTTGGGTGAAGTCTTTTGACCAGAGCATCCCTTCATCAGTCAAAACAGTTCTCAAAAGAGCAGGCGAAAACTGTCCTTTCAGAGAGAGTCCCTGATCATCTGGTATATGTGAATGCAGGGAAAATCTGTGGTAGTCTGTCATCTCCAGCCTTCATTTAGTCACGTTCTAACAGTCTAACGTATAGCCCTTGCATGTAGCCCATCTGTAATGGTTGGGAACTGGTTCCACTGGCCAGGATGAAAAGCCACCCTCCTCAACCCTGCTCAAAGGAGTGACAGGAATGATGTTCTGGTAGTGTCCTTCCCAGGCAGATTTACCTTCTTTCACCCTCTTGAACCACTGCAGATTGTTTTGTTCTGTAGCAGCTGTTTGGGATTTTTTTTTTTTTTTTTTTTTGCCTTTGTAAGACTCCAGCACCTCACTACTACTTCAGTCTGGCAAAGACTTTGATGCTGAAAGGCAGCCTACTATAAACAGCCATCTGTAAATTATCATCTTTCTTTTCTACTCCTGAAAGAGAGCAGTGTTTTTCATACATTTTTTTTTCTATTTTTAACAAAAAAAAAGCAAATGATGTAAAAAAATTTGAGTTATTGTCTTGCGGAATTCTACACAATAAGTATTTAAATTCAGTTTCTAAAATGGGATTTTATCTTCCTGTAGGCTTAGATAGGAATCATGATTCAAAGTATTGTTTTATAGAAATGTGTTATTTTCAGGATAGTCCCCCAAAGTCTTTGGAAGACGACTGCTACTGCACATGTAGAAAATAAAGTCTTCTATTGATGAATTTTCTACATAGCAGGCAAGGTTTTATAAAAAGCAGGGCCAAATCATGTTTTCTTTTTTCAGACTATAAAGTGTTATTTCTCACCAACCAAAGAAAACCCAAACCACCCAGAAGTCTAGCATTGCAGGCACATGTGACCTTAGTGTGAGTGTGTTAGTATATAAGGATTTAACCAAAATTCTTGAGTAAAGGAGAGACTGATTTTCTTAAGACTGTCTCTTGTTTTTGGAGATCTCGTCTTATTCAGATTTCAGAACTGAGGATACGTTGCTCGGGTAACAGAGGTTACCTTCTCATATATGTGTGGGGTTGTACTGGTTTTGGCTACGATAAAGGTAATTTTCTTTCTAGATGCCTGTATGGTGCTGTGTTTTGGATTTGTGACCGTAAGTGTTGTTAACACACCGTTCTGGCTATCACCGAGCAGTGCTTGCGCAGCACGAAGGGGATGGTGGACAGGAGGCTGGGAAGGGACACAGCCAGGACAGCCCGAGGTGACCAAAAAGACGTTCTGTACAATATCGTGTCACGCTCAGCAACAAAGCTCGGGGTGGGGAGTTTGCCAGGGCTCGCTGCTCTTCTGGGGCCGGCCGGGCAGCGGCTGGCTGGTGATGAGCGACTGCTTTTTGCATCACCCGTTTTTCTTTGGTTTTGTCATAGAATCATAGAATGTTTTGGGTTGGAAGGGACTGATAGTGGTCATCTAGTCCCACCCCCCTGCAGTGAGCAGGGACACCATTACCCAGACCAGGTTGCTCAGAGCCCCGTCCAATCTGGGCTTGAATGTTTCCAGGGATGGGGCCTCCACCACCTCTCTGGGCAACCCGTTCCAGTGCTTCACCACCCTCATTGTAAAGAATTTTTTCCTTACATCTAACCTAAACCTACCCTGTTTCAGCTTGAAACCATGACCCCGTGTCCTGTCACCGCTGTCCCTACTGAAAAGATTCTCCCCCTCTTTCCTATAGGCCCCCTTTAAGCACTGACAGGCCGCAATCAGGTCTCCCCGCAGCCTTCTCTGCTCCAGGCTGAACAGCCCCCACTCTCTCAGCCTGTCCCGCAGCAGAGGGGCTCCAGCCCTCGGATCATTCTTGTAGCCTCCTCTGGACCCGCTCCCACAGCTCCATGTCCTTCTTGTGCTTTGTGCTTGTCATCCTTTTCTCTTTTACTCATTAAGCTGTCTTTATCTCAACCTAAGGGCTTTGTCACTTATGCCCTCCTGATTTTCTCCCCACTCCTGCTGAGGGCGGGGGGGTGCGCGAGCAGCTGAGTGGTGCTGAGCTGTCTCCCAGCCTTAACCCACAACAAGGGCCGTGGCCAGTTCAGAAAAATTGCATGGATGCTGGGAGCTAGAAATTACCTGATTTGATGCTGACAGTCCTTAACTCCTACTTCCCAAAATTATACAAATCACTTCTGTGCTTTATTGTACAGCTGGTTATCAGGAGAGGACAAATATATTTCATATTTGCTAAGTAATGTATGCATACATGCATACAGCAAGCTACTTTGTCAATGTCACATTAATTATCCAATAATATTGAACCTAATTCTTGCTGTAAACTTAGATGTGAATTTCCTTGCATCATAATAAATTATGTACTAAACCATACCTGTTACTGCAAAAATGATTCTAATAAAGCTCAGCCCTGGCAATTAACTTAAAAATAAATAGCAAGAGATTTTCCCTGTCCTCTATTGATTACTTCAGGTATTATAAATGTTCTCTTTCAGTTTGTATAGACAGACTTTGCTGTTTAATAAGCATCATCATATGGTGGTTACGTTGTAGAAACAGCAGTTAAATTAGTAGATTCAGACTTTCTCTCCTGGCCTAGATTTCAGTCAAGAAAACTCTAATCATTCCCTCCAGTTTCCCTGGTCCTATGCTCCGTAAAGATAAATGCTTAAATTCCTTATGATCTTTCATCAGGATTCTCTGCAAATGACTTTAAAAGAATTGCTTCAGTTTTGAAAATATCTTTGTTCAAATGAATCCTTTGGATTATATGTCTTGCTTTAAAAAAAACCCCAAACAACCACCCCACCCCCCCCCCCAAACAAAAAAAAAAAACAACAAAAAAAAAAAAAAAAAAAAAAAAAACAAAAAAAAAAAAAAAACAAAAAAAAAAAAAAACAAAACAAAAAAAACCAAAAAAAAACCCCAACCAGCAAAACCCACAACACCTTAAATCCTGTGCTCTTGGTATTTAAGAACTCAGAGAAAAAAATCATGACTTGATGTTGCACTATTAGAGGGAAACTCTGAAAATTGTCTTCGTGTTTTAGTCTTTGTTTTATGCTTGGCAAATAAATAGAACAAAAAAAAAAAAGACAAGTTATAAGAAATAGGGTGGTTTTGCAGTTGAAAACTAGAGGATCTAGTTACTGGCTGACCATCAAAACCTTTTAGATCTGTCAAAATACTAGATTACAAAATACGATGGACAATCCATTGCATCTGATGTTCAGGAGCATGGAAAAAAAAAATCAGGTTAGAGAAAGATAAAAGAAAGAGGAATACTTTGTTTTCTGGTAACTTCCTAGCAATCAGTATACCACAGTCCAGAAATGGTTCCCTGTAAATTCCTTCTATATGACAGGGATGTGAAATCTTGCAGCTTGTATTGTAAGCTATCCTTTTTGTTCAGACAATGGAAAACTCTGCTCTTGAGAGCACCAGAAAGAACCCCAGAAGGTGATAGGACATCAGTTCTCAGCAGCAATTTTGGATGTGATGTTGGTGTTAACGATGAGTAGCCCAACGCTGTCATTAAAGACACCGGGACAGCATCCCTGCTGCACTGATTTTCTAGTTTATTCAGAAGAGAGGGACCAGCAAGCTATGATGTTTAGTTCTCAGTCTGTGTAGTTCCACCATTGTTTAAAGCCATCCAAATAATTTCCTAACATCGACATGTTTCGTGAGTTTGTCAGGTAACTTAAGACAGCAAAGACCAGTGGCAGTGCCTTCTATTCCCGTGGCTTTAGGTGCAGTATCACAGGAGTCGGGGAAGCCACAATTCAGTTTTTTCTTCAAGAGGGGAGACCGTCCGTAAACACAGGCTGCTTTCTCTTCCTGTTTTTGGCTGCTTGGTTGAGTGGGATACTTACCCTATTTAATCAGTTCTTGCTGCTTGCCCTCTTACTGACAGTTTGCACTGATAACGTAGGAAACAAACACATGCCTGTTGTGCGTTCCTTGAGTATCTAAACACTTCTCAAGACAGTAATGTGCGTTGTATACAGTAAAATGTAAGTAAACTCAGGAGCCCTGTTCAGAGGTAAAGTTGGAGTAATTCTGCTGTTAGAAAAGAATAGGCAAAGACACTTTTCAAGTACTCTGACTGCAGAATATCTCTTAAAAACAGGTTCTTGTGACCTTTAGGCTTCTGCTCTCTGTGCAGAAAAACCTGCTGAGAGTAACTGTCTGACCACACTCATCCTCCTTCAGAAAGGAAAAACTGCTCCTCAGAATAATCCCTTTTTTCCGGAAGCTCTTGAGCAATGATGCCAAGATGCCCTGTCTCCAGCTGCTCTTTCCTGGGTGAGCCCACGTGAAAGGATGACGATTGGTGGGATGTGTTGTGTCCTGGCAGAAGTCCTGTTTGCAGAGATCGTGGAAAATGGTTCATCAGGCTAAGGGGAGTTTTCCTATGCTTTCTGCGCATTTCTCGGTGGTGTGGAGTTTATGGCACACGGTTGTCTGTGGACCAGTTCTCTGGGGACTGGCTACACCTTACGTCTGGCAAACTTCCCTTCACCTGGGGATGTCCACACAACTGAAGAATCCAGATTATTTGGTTCTGTGTGTGGGTTAGGATCAAGTGTTTTTTCATAATGGCACTCGCATGCTGTAAGGCAGGATTTGTTTAATGAGAAGACAGATAATTTTTTTAACAATAGCTGAGATGCCTTGTCCCCCGGTTATAATACAAGGAAATCATCACAGCAGATCTGGCAGGACATGCTTCATTCATCTCTTAAGGCTTATTATCTGAACAAGCTTGCAGAAACATGTCAATGAATGCCTTAAGACTGACAGCTCATTAATCACGTAGTCCTACAATAAAAACAGACATAAAATGCATTCATTACTCTCAAGCAGTTACATTTGTTGGCTAATGTTGAATGGTAGCTAATTTTTTCCATCAATAATACTAATTTTCCTTTTTTTTTTTTTTTCTAAATAAGCAGTAAAGTTTTAACAGAATTATGTCTTGAATAACGCCATGTGTAAATATAGATTAATGAGCTTGAAATTCTAAGTCATCCTGTGCTGATATATTTATTCCTTTAAAATACAGATAATTAAAGGTTATTTCCCCCGTAATTTTATTACATGATATCACTTTTACAACCAAAGAAAAGTCATATCGAGTAAAAGATACACAGTTTAAAGATGAGAGAGAGAATGAGGAATATATACTAGGTCAGTGGTTCTTTTGAATCATCTTCCAGTCCTGTCCTTTGATGCCAGTTTACCTGCAGTATCTCACCCAGGAACAGTAAACAGGTTTTATTAAAGGTAGTAACGGGGTCTTGTGCCCTTAAAACACTGCGTATTTCTTTCCCCTTTCAATCTACAAGCATTATAATTATTATAATCAAGCAAAAGTTTGTATCTTTCCTTGAAAACTCAGTCTTTTAAGATCATAAATCTGTAGACTGCGCTAGTAGCCAACAGATAAAGTTTGAAAGCCCATATGTAGAGGAAAGAGTATGCTGTGGACTGATAAGCCTTCAGAAATAAACAACTTCACTTAAATACTTGAGGGATTTTGGTGAATAAGTGACGCAAAGTTTGGTGTTACTTCTACATGGATTTTATCTTTTAGCTAAACTTTGCAAAATTGAAATTTACACTAAGAAAAAAAAAATCTGTGTAGTTAATATGTAGAATGGATGTAGAGAAAAGTAAAATTAATAGGAATGGTGCAAAGTGTTTTATAAGCATCGGCTTGAAAACATCAGGTAATCATCACAGGGTCTATTAAACACGGATCCTCTGCCCAGGCCTTAATTGTTATTCCTGCTCTGCACAGACCTCACCCCAATGAAGTCTGCAATCTTTCTGCCTCTGGCTTAAAAGAATGAATCCTGCAGTTTATTTGACTTTTTACTGTCTTTATGGGATTTCTTTCAATAGCATGTTCTGCATTTAACGGAGCTCTGAGATCTGAAATTTAAAGGGAAACCCTGTTTTCATGCAAATTAATAGCAAATGTCTGATGTCAAGGGTGCCAGGAATTTATCCTTAACATTTATCAGAACCAACTTGGAATTGGAAAATAGAGTAAACAGTGCTTTAGGCACAGGTTTGGTTAGAAAACATGTAGATGATTCTGCTGGCACCTCATTCTGTGAAAATGCTGGAGTCATTGGTAAATAAAAATGAAATGAAGTGACTGAGAGACTAATCGGATTTATTTGTTTTTTAATCATTCAACCTTGATGCTGCAGGATGAAAGGCCCAACAGAAAAATAGAAGAGAAAAGGATGGAGCATAGCACCAGGCATTAGCCAAGTCATTAGGCCACATTATTTCTAGTGCAGGGGGTGTGTGTAAATCTAGGTCAGGCATTCCTGCCTGGATTGTGGTCTCCTGTGTCTACCACCGATTCCCGGCTGAGAATGAAGGAGCGTTGTGCCCTGTCCCTCTGAATGCCTGTCACAGCCCATTTGGATCCTTCAAATTTACGGGACAATGTACTATTTAAATTAAACTTTATTTCCTAATGAGCTCATAAAATAACAAATAAGGGTTCAATTCCCTTTGCGCAGACTGTAGTCTGTCATGTGAATACACTTATTCACCACTCAAGTTGTGAGGTTTTGTAACTTATTACCCATAACTCTTAACTAGAGCAAAATTGGCTACTCAGCTGATGGTGAGAGTGCTCATCCTTCCTCCCTCATGATGTGCGTGTCCCCTGTATCACACCAGGAACGCCCAAAAGCCTTGGCAGTCCAGTTGCTGTTGGATCTCCTTTGAAACCTTTTTGGGTCTACTGATGTTCTCACACTTTCCAGCGGGGAAATTTGGTCTATGCCATTAGCATGATGGTGATAGTTGATGATGACAAAACTGCCAGACCCTCAATATGCAAAGATGAGGGCTGCAGGAGACAGCAATGTGCAAGTAATAATGGCTATATAATGGCCTTCGAGCTCTTTCTGGCCACCGGTCCCACCTCTGTGGTGCTTTTGCTTTGACCTAATGGTGCTGCTCCGTCAGGCCGTATCATGAGCCCTGTTAGGGAAAATCTGAGCAGGATCTGAGTGAACCATCTCAATACCCTGGGAGGTTAATTTAGGCACTTGTACTTTGGTACTGAAGTCATATCCTGGGATAATTCTAGGGACTACAGCTAGATTGCCTGGGCTGGGAGTGCTTTTGAGAGACCACCTCAGCCTCAACATGCGCAGAGGAACCCGAGGCACCTGGAGCCTGGGCAGAGGAGCCGGGACTCATTGCTGTACCAAAATTTTGGAAGTGGAAGTAGTTCAAAGGGCTTGGCTTTTGTCTCCCCAGCACCCTCCAAATGCCAGTCACTAGTCTTATGCAAATCTTGTGTTAGCACGTGTATAACAATGACTGTACATGGTATTGCTGTGATTTTTTTCCCCATTTTCTTTAGGCAGAAGGAAATAATTAATTTAGATATACAAAAATTACTGTGCCTCTAGGAACAAATTTAGATACTTAATGGAGCTTCTGTTAAATTAGTGTAAACTGGAGATGTATTCTCATTATACAAAGGAACTTGATAAAGGCAGTAAATATCCTCCATTTTTTTTAGAATCAGGTGGTGTTGAACTTGACCCAATTTTACTACCTAATTTTTACTGTTTCACCATAGAAGGCTGTAGATCTGATAATAATTTCCTCTCCATTCTGAAATAGTGTCCTAATTTTTTATGATCATATACTGTAAGTTGCTGTATATTCCTCAGAAATGGCTGAGGAACCAAACTCAGCACTTTGTAGGTCTTATCAATATGATATGAAAGCACAGGAGCCTACAAGTAAAGAACATGTACGCTTTCTGAGGTAGTTGTGCCTATAAACTCTGGCCTATTGTAAGACACTAACTCTGTTGCTACTTTCAAGTTTAGGTAAAAGTTTTCTGTATTTTGATGTTGATTAATACTTAATTTTCATAGGGACTGAATCCATAGTAATTTCGTTTTTGAAATAGACATCATGCAAGTTGAAGGAGACTGATTTATTTCTTTTATTATTTTTTTTCCTTGTGCAAAATGCAAAGAATTCTGAAAAGCGGAGATAATCACTGTACATTTGTATGTTAATGTTACCAGGTAATCATCTTGAAAGCCTGAATATGATTAACACCTTGAATCATAAACTAGAGAAAATGTACAACGTTTGACAGAGTGAAACATCTAATACAATGTGAAAACATCTGGCCAGGAAATTGTTTTCCAAACAGTGAAAATTATAAGCAATTATCAAGTATTTTACCTGACTATACTCATAACTCTGTTTTAGTGACACTTTAACTGATATTATGCTTCATTTCTCAGCAGTCTGATTTTTGGATAATCACCCTAGATCTCTGTTTTTCTCTCTTTCTTCTTTCTGCTTGATGTGCATAGCAAATATTTCTGTGGTGCAATATTAAGGGGGCAATCAAGGCTGGAGATGAAATAAGGCACTCTTGTGACAATTGAAGGGAAGAGCTTAATTTGGCAATTCTCATCAGTGAGGGATCTGATGGGAAATTCAGGTGGCCCTAAATCAACATGAGCTAAACTTCTAGGGAATTGAGCCTGCATATGCCAATTTTTGTAGTGTAACCTAGGGGTTATTTTCAAGACCTTTTCTTGAGGTGCACGTGTATGTATGTGCAACTTTGGGATGTGGCAAGTTGCCAGAATATGGTGGCAGGTGTATTGGCTAATAATAACTTAGGATAATGCTTATCTATGAGAGAGATACCAATCTGTGAATCCTTCATGAAAAGAAAGGGCAACTTCATCCCTTGCATACCCATTTACACTCAAATATGTGTTTTCTTCTACATATTTTCCCAGAATAGAAGATTGAGCAATAGGGACAGAGACAAAGGATGCCGGGTTTCTTTTAACTCTAAGAACACTTGTAGCTGATAAATCCAGATGCTTTTTCTAACTTTGGAATATAGTTGTGAACCATTTGTGATTTTTATTGTGCTAATAACCCTCTTCCTGTGGCTAGCTTCGGCCATTAAGTATAAACTGCCTTTTCATCTCAGAACTCGAGCTGCCGATCTCAAATCATTCCAGGACATGTCATCAAACTGGCATCCCTAGTGGCCTTTTCCTCATCTCTTAGATGAAAGTTGCAGTAAGAAAAAATGGCACTCTGTCCCTCAGCGGGAAAGTTCAGAGTAGGTCACATCCTGACATTCTTACACAGCTCTGGAAAAAAAACAAAAACAAAAAAACCCCACAAAAAACCCCAAACCAACACAAAAATAAAACAAAAACACCACCACCACCACCACCACAACAACAAAAAGACAAAACCCCAACCCCCCAAAAATCCACAAAAATACCCCAGGTTGGTTTAAGAAAACTGAGCTGATCACAGATTTTTCCTCAGAAGGTGATAGTGATTCACTGTTGTATGCCCTATGAACTATGTAAGGTCAAGCAGTTGCATTCCAGAGCAATAATGATGGGCCATTTGATATCAGAGATAACATATGAGTGCAAAATAGTATTGGTTTTCATTTTAACTTCAGGTAACATGGCCTATTGGATCACTATACATTCCTAATCTAGTATTTTTATCATGCAAGAAAACCACGTAGGTTCTGTTTTGAAATTCTTTCCACACTGAATTTTTAAATATCTGCAGGTTGAGCAAATGTTTTTGGCTTTACCTCTCATTTTAAGGGGTGGGGAAAGAAAAGAAAAAAAAAAAAAAAAGTAAATTTTTAAGCAATTTAGTGTTTTCAGTCTGAAGTATTCTGAAAAATCAAAGTCTCAAAATATTTCAAGGAAAGGCTGAGATAATAAAATGAACTTTGGAAAACAGTTTTCACTGCAACTGAATAATTCATATCAATGCATACAATAGGATTAAAGATAAATGAAACAAGGGAATTTGAAGGGAGAAAAAGGGAAACGTAAAATGAGATAATGAATGAAATAGGAAAAACAACTTAAACAGAGTTCTGTGTCTTGAGTTTTCTTTTTTAAATAATTAGTTGCAATTGGCATATTCCACAACCATTCTGGTACTAATGTAACAGCATTTTCTGTAGATGATCTGCTGGAATTTTTTTAAACAGCTCTA
Organism: Podiceps cristatus; assembly: GCA_000699545.1. Lineage (NCBI taxonomy): Eukaryota > Metazoa > Chordata > Aves > Podicipediformes > Podicipedidae > Podiceps > Podiceps cristatus. The sequence continues at coordinate 64,992 of KL289093.1, read as the reverse complement.
TGGAATATTTGAAACCCAATTTCTTGCTGGAATTCTGTTGTATCATTGGACACTTACTCTCAGACCTTATTTGCCTTGCTTGAACCATATTTGCTCTAAGGCTTGCTCCTTTTAATCTGTTTTGGGAGGAGTTCAAAGCTCCCCAAGCCACAGCTGAATGCATTTTAGACCCACCTCACGTCACTATAGGTGACAATTATTTGGGGAGAGAAAGACAGCAGAGATTTGTGTTGGAGGTGGACTTTGAGTATTGGCACTACACAGAAGGGTTTATGTAATGGTCCCGAACAGGTTGTTTTAATCTGGAGGTTGTCCCAAGTTCCCCAGTCTTGGCATATCTGTGAGGTGACCTGCTCCGGAGCATGCCTACCCCGCTGATGTTCTCGGGTAAAGCTTTTATTTCACTGCAGAAGCTGAATTTCTACCCAGGCTTGAAGTCAGCAAATGTTTGAGTGGTGGACAGTGGCCAGCACACTCAGTTTCTTGCAGAGAGGTTTTTTGTCGTGTAGTGTAACTGTCATGTTGTTAAAGTTCTAATACAGATGTAAAAGTTGAAAACAAACCAGTAAGAGTTTGAGGGAAATATTAGACCGTGCATCAAAAAGAGTGATGAATCTAGAGGGAGAAAAATACTTGTACACTTACAAATTTCTGTTCAAGAAATTACTGTGATAGCTTTATTTTTTTTATTTTCTCATATCATCAATTGTTAACTTTATAGAGGAATCTTTAACCAAGCTAATTCATCTAAAGAAAAAGTGCTAATTTAATTAAAAATTTGCAAATGAGAAGGCTAGTTTTAAATTCAAGCAGTGGACGAACATTGAATACTCTAAGGACCTGGCCCGCTTATACTTTAAATGGCATTTTCAGTTGGATTTGAAGAGGGTCAAGGTAAGTGCAGGCAACCAGAAGAGTATATCTGCTTCTGAATATTCAAACCAAGCAAAACCAGGAGGAATAAAGACCTGTGGATTGGTATTTGAAATGAAATGAAATCTTTTCAAGAAATGTTTAAAAGTATGCATTATTGTGACTTGTTGAGTTACAAATTTAATATCTTCAGCTAAGTTTATGCTTAATTCTATGCACAAATATTCTACAATTTTTCTACCTGTAAGTTTAAAGTCACTGCTTCATATTACATGTTCAAAATGTTTTTAAATATTCCATTTAATTCATATGGTCCATTTAATCTGAAAATTACATGAGTCAAAAATGACTCTAATCTCTAGATGCACAGACATACCTTAAGTGTATGTGATGTATGGAAAAGGTTGCAAGTAAAGCAGTCCACTGAACCTCTGGAGACCTAATTTTGTTTGTCTGCCACTGACTAGGTTGCTCTGGAGAAGCCACATCACTCTTCTACGCCCTTGGTTTATCTTTCAAGAGGAAAAAGATAGTATTTTTGACCTTTATAAAGCATTTGAGATTTAATTATTTATAGTTTAGGTAATATTACTGGATAGGTACTATAAATACTAGCTGATAAACAATTATTTGAGAGAATACTGCAAGCAGAGTAAGTGTGGAAGATGTTAATAATGCCCTCATGTTTCACAAGAGGACCCATAAATACATGGGCTTCAGCTCTCAAATATTATCAGTCTTTTTCTGGATTTTTCAGCTTCTCAATGATGCCGTGAGAAGCAATATTACTCTACTGCTATTACCCTCTGTGATTATTATAGTGAGTAGAGAGGTTAAAAAACCAAGTTAAGCACTATAGCTGGGCCAGCAGAGAGGTGGGAGGAGTGGGGGAAGTCCTGGCCCTTTGGGAACCAGTTCCCTTTTGTTGACCAGGGAGTTGAGTTCAAACCTAGGTATTGCAGAATTTATACTCTAAGAGGAAATGCTGCTGCTTTTTTATCTCATCTCAAAAACTTAATTTACATAGAGTAGGGCTAAACCCTGTCGTTTGTCTCAAGAAATGGTGGTCTATATTCGCTGCTGTGTTATACTGAGTGAAACCCAGAGTCACGTATTGGAGAATCAATGTTTCACTGGGAAAAATAGTGTGTTAAGTGTGTCAAGGTTTGGTGTTCTTTACCTGACATTGTTGTTGAAACTTATCTTTGAAATTCATAGGATCAAATACAGTGTTTATGTAAAAGGTTGCTTGTTTTTTGATTGTGAACAGATCATTTTTCCTCTGGTATTCATAGATGAATTCACAGCTCAGCCAATGCTCAATCAAAAGCACGCGGTGGTTTGAAGAGGAGGTTGAAAGCAAAAGATGGTTTTGGTCATTGAAAAAGTACATTTCATTTACAAGAGAATGGTTAAACACCATTACATTTGTTATATATAATGATCTAAGTCATGGAAAGATAAAATGTCTTTTATTAGGTTTTCATTGAATGACAATGAAAAAAGTAGCTTTAAAGGCTCTTCATTGTAATTTGATCCAACTGAATGTATTGTACTCGCGTACCTTCTCAAAGTCTTTAATATGGAGATTTTGGGAGTTTTGACATATTTATGGTACTGAACACTTTGAGAAGACCAGTAGGTTATATGATTTCTGGTTTTTTAATAAGTAACAGTAATAAGCGGCATCCATATTTTTGTTCAGCACAGCCCTATTCCTCTTTTAAAGAGAGTGTTGACAAGTAGCTTTAAAGGCTCTTCATTGTAATTTGATCCAACTGAATGTATTGTACTCGCGTACCTTCTCAAAGTCTTTAATATGGAGATTTTGGGAGTTTTGACATATTTATGGTACTGAACACTTTGAGAAGACCAGTAGGTTATATGATTTCTGTTTTTTAATAAGTAACAGTAATAAGTGGCATCCATTTTTTTGTTCAGCACAGTCCTACTGCTCTTTTAAAGTGTGTTGACAAAACAATTTCAATACAATGAAACATCTTGCTGTAACTTTTCTAGAGAAAACAAAACTGAATTTGATGGCCTGGTTGTTACTGACAAGACATTTTATCATGAACGCTGTTAAAGTTCAACTTTCCTTATTAGACTAGGTCGGAAACAGCAAAATGTCTGATATTTAAGTTTCCTTATTTGTTCTTGGTGTGAACTTTGTGTTGCATAGTGAATATAGATGTAAATAACAGAAATCCACAGAACTGCAATGCACTGAGTTTAATGACAGTCTTTGATTGTAAAAATTTATACTAATTTAGCCTTTTTAGTCAGTTGCCTTCAAGGTTGGTTTATATACTGTAAAAATTTTCTATATAAGAACATAATGGCAAGTCAAATATTTAATTGGTATGGGGTATATCCGGGCAGCCGTGTATTATTCGGTGTGGATAAAGCCTAGCAGAGGAACCAACTTAGTCTGTATGGATTTGCTCATGTTGAGTATTTGCATAGGAAACACACTTAGTAAATCTTTGTGGTGTGTTCAGCTAACGTGTTTACCATACTGAAACATGAATTTAGTTCTTTATTTATCTAAGTAAATAACTTTGACTTTAAAAATTCCAACAGCTTTCACTGAAATTTTCTAAAAATCACTATCTTGAGCATGTGAGTTGGAAGAACTGGATTTAAAACAAAACAACCAAAAAAGCCCCAGCAACCCTCCCAAGAACACCAACCCAAAGCATTGTAAGAATTATGCTTTATTTTTCCTTCAGCTATAGTTTTGAGTACTCGTTCACCAGATACTTTTGCAGAGATCAGACTCTTCTGCAATCCTCTTGTCGTTCAGTGATAAAACTGGAGCAAAATTAAAGGAGAAACGGACGCTTCTATCTCAGATGGGAACAAAATCTGCAGAAAATGAATATAAGGATGTTCTTAGGGACAAAACAGACCTAAATGTTGTGATTTGGTTTGGTGGTTTTAAACTTTGGCCCTGGTAAATACTAGAAGGGAATGTTATAAATGTGGCTGATGGTAGCTTCTGCCTGTGTGGTATGCCGTGCCTTGTTATGATGAGTGTGTCTATGTGGTTTTCTAGTGCTTCTGTAGAGCAATGACATAAATTATGTAATTGGCTTTTATATATTTAGACATAGTCTTGAACAGAACACTCAACGGGCTGCATGCTTTGCCTAACATATTCGTAGGTCTTCAAAGTTAAAACCCAAACAAGTTGAGGTTTTCAGGCAAGGTTTGTGCAATGGTTTCAGACGACAGGAAATGAAATAAGAAAACACAGATCACTGTAAACAACATTGTGGTTATCAGTGTGGTTTGAGCTTTTGAAAATACGTACTTGAGAATCTTTAGTATATTGCTGAGTGAAGAGTAATTGTGCTGTTTTGACATCCATATGAAAACACAACTTCTGAGGTCAACAGGTAGTTTTTAACACTCATGCAAAATGTAGTCTTTCAGGTGAAACTCTGTCTACCGTAGTCCAAAGAATGCTTGGCACGCACTGAATTTGAACAATAGGAAAAAATATTTGGTACCATAGTTCTCTAGCTCTGGGGAGAGTGCTTTAGGCAAAAGGCCTAGAAATAAGATGTCTGTGCCCTTGCTTCCTTATGCCTATCATAGCCAGAGAAGTAAATGAGGAAGAGAGCTGTCTGGAAAGGGAATACAGAACTCAGATCCTTTCAATTTCTCCAAATATGAGGTTTTGTAGGCAGGTATAGCTGTCTATGAAAGTAGTTGCGATCACAGCTCTTGGGAAACACAGAATTGCTGTGAATGTGTTCACATAATTTCCCTCATGTGAACATCCCTTAGATATATCTCTTTCAGAATTGTTTTCTCTCTGAACTAACATCCTGATCTGTCCCACTATCCATCTCTGCTGCTACATCAAGCTCAAAATGACCAAAATGGATTACCTCTTTCTCCAAGAGACGTTGTCACTCGCTTCCTTCTCTTGTGAGATGTCTGTGCTTCGAGCATATATAACCCCAGTTATCAGGTTTTCTTATGTTGCTTTAACTTGGTCTCTTCAGGCACCTCTAACCATTACAGATTCTCTACAAAGCATCTTTAAGACGTGTGCTCTGCTCTATTGCTCCCTGAGCAGGCTTTCAAAACTTAATGTTCCAATTTTTGTAACAAATTCATATATGATTTGAAAATACTGCCAAAGATTGTGTACTGCCGGTGACTTTGATCATTTTAACCTTCTCTTTATATTCTTCTAGACTCCCAATTTTCTTTCCCATCAAACATTTTAACTTCACCTTCAGAGGACCTTGCTTCTCTTTCCACTTTTCACGTTGTCATTTACCCATAGGTTGAATTCTGCCTCTGTCCGTCCTCTTTAAATAGGCACTTATCTATATTTTTTTCCCCATCTTGAGCACAGTAGATGTGACAATTTCTAGAAACATCTGTAGGCCTCATTCTTTTAAATGACTTGTTTAAGCTCTACAAATTCTGACAGTGACTCTTCTGCATACGTGTCAACTGTCCGTGATGATCAGTGCGTCCCTTTATTTTCCAGTACTGCTCCAGTTTGTCCTTGTTGATCAGCTCTATCTGCTTTTGCTTTCCAATAGCGCCTTCTCTGCACTGAGTTTATAACCTGTGGTTTGCTTGTAAAATGCAGTTGCAGTGAAATTCCGGACAATGCTTTTTGGTGTGTAGGACGGGTTTGAGATTAGGGGGTTTCTGTCAATCTCCTGTCAGTTGTTAATCATTTATTTTAAATGCTTAAAAATTTACTAGTTATCCCATAATCAGGAAGTGTTATTCTAAAATTTATTCTATACTTTTGTCCAAAACAATCCAGGGGCAATTCACAAAAAATTCTCTCTCCAAAAAGGGATTAAGTTAACAGTTCATGATGATTCATTCTCCATTAGCATACTTCAGTAGTTTGAGAACAGAATTTCATCCAGATAGTTGAAGTGCACTTAAAATTCTTGGCTGATGTTTCAATATTTACAATTTATGTAGAATGTTGGATTTGTTTGTACTTCACTCTGATTCTACACCATAAGAATTTAGACTAGGATGGGATGCTTCCTTGACATTTCTATCACTGTTTTAAATAAAACATTTTCTTGACAGGAAAGAGGTCCTTGCTCTGCAGCTTTGGACATAGGTATTGTTACCTATATGGTGTGGCATGCATGGGAGAGGTAAAAAAATGAAGTTGGAAAGGTGCTTTAAAAAAGGAAGATATTTCAGAAACATTCTACCTGTCTTGAAACCACTTTGGATTATCAAACATTTTGTTTAGCCAGTGCAATTAATTTATTTTTAAATGAATAATTAACTTTCCTTGCAGCATAAACTTTAATAACCCCTAAACTGATCAAAGTATTTTTTTCAAATCCACTTTTAACAGTAGGCTATTAAATTTCTTCTCATATTCTGTGGTAGCAAGGATAAATTTAACTCTGTTTCTGATACCTCTTTCGGCCTGGCTTTTCCTGTGGTGTCGTCATCTTATAAGATGTATCAAGAATGCTAATTCAAATAAGTAACTTGTTTTTCTATGCCAGAAAAGTTGAAGACAAACTAAAACTAGAGCTTTGAAAATGTTGTAATCACCCGTATAATAGGCTTATGGGGTATAAAAAAATGTTACTTTTTAATTTAAAATAAATCCAACTTCTGCCTGATGTGTGTGGTGGGCAATTTGCAATTATGATCTTCATGATGAGATTTCTCCATGAAATGAGGTGCATTATAATTTAAATAGAGTTGTAGATCTGGTTGATTTTAATTTGTGACCCTGGGGTCAGTCGTTATTGAGTGTAATAAGCCTGCGGTAATGTGACTCTTCAAGGCACGATTATATAATGAGAAATCATAACTAGTTATAGGAAGCATGATGATTTTTTTTGCCTTTGCTATTCAAATATGCTGCTCTATCAGTCTCTATATGCTTAAAACTTCAGTTGATTTTTTTTTTTTTTGCTATAAAAAGCTCTGAAGCTGTTAGCAGCATCTGATTTACAGAAGTTTACACATTCCTATTGTTTTCAGCTCACAGCCATATTGCATTGTTCATTCTTTCTTTGAAAATTCAGCCTCTCTTGTCAGCGGTACTGCACGTAGTTGTGATTTTGGTGCATTTCAGCTTTTTGCCACTATTCTGTTCCCATGACTTGGGTGACCAGTTGATGCCAGTTCTAGTAGCTTAAATGAAATTACAAAATTTATAAATGTGGGGTGTTTTGGGGCGTTTTGGTGGGTGGGTTTTTTTTTGTTGTTGTTGTTTTTTTTGTTTGTTTGGATTTTTAACTCCCAGGAGTTAGCCCAAACCTGTAAGAGAGGTTGTTGGTCTCTTCACCTAAGCATTTAAATGTCATGTGCTGAGGCATCATAACTAAATTTTTTCCCGGTGAGTACTGTGCATCTGTTGGGGGTTAGAGAAATGGCAGCCCTACCTTAATGTGCTTGTGTGTATCTGGGCGAATTGTGTTGTCTACAGTTCTGGCAGTAATAACTCTCCAGCAAGACTTTATTCTTTGTTTCTCTTTGTTTTTACTTGTGCTGGTTCCTCAGTACTGTCTCTGCTAGCAGCTGGAGCTTTCTGCAGGGTCAGAGGCTGGATTCAAGCTGAAGGGAGTCGTATCCTGCAAAAGACTTGGCTCAGGGCCCCGTTAGAGCCCATCACGTCCCATATCTCATGTTCCTTCCCTGAAGGAAACCTGGAAGTGAGAACTGTGCTCCATGTCAGGCTGCGTGTAGAACTGGGCCACTGAGGAATGTCTGCTCCCTGTGCTTGAGCAGCCTGGAGCTGTTTGAGCGGGCACCTTGCTGTCCACATCCAGGTTTCTCTGACGGGGAAACAGGACCTACACCGTCTCTCGCTGCTCGATACAGGCTTGCCTGTGCTCCGGGCTACTTGGAAATGTTGAAGCCGTTGTTCGAGCAGTGCTGAGTCCAAAGGATAAGCTTGTATAAGCACGGTGTTTTGGCATTTTCTCACTGCGGTTACTCAAGTTTTGTGAGTGTGAAATGAGGCCGGGTCTTGCTCACACACACACCTGTGAACACGCAGAGAAAGAGCTTGAGAGGCAGCCGGGGATTAACGTGCTGCTAGAGTGGCTGGACGGTTGCGGGAGTAGATCTTGCTGCTATCGTTCAAAATGGGTATTGGTTGCGTCTGGAAACAGACACGGGATGAGCTACAGAATAACGTTGCATATGCTCCAATTAAAAGGCACATCGGGGGTCGTTAGATGCTGTCCCAGACAGCCTTTCAGAAAGGCTGTTAATGAAGAACATGTTGTAATAG
>KL289093.1:23431-51170 GCA_000699545.1 Podiceps cristatus | reverse complement strand
AGCATGGTTACAGCAATTTTGTTTATGACCTTGACAAATTAGAAATCTTCAAACTGCATTAATTTTAGATTCAGGTGGGGGGAAAAAATAAAACCAAACCAAAACCCAAACAAAAAACTCCAGCTCTCAGAAAAGACGGGGCTGCACTACACACCTGTTGTAAGCTATAACCAAGGCTTTGTGGTGTACTCCCGTAGCAGTTCAGAGCTACTCTTAGGCTGGATTGGTGGATGGGGAGGCAAAACCAGTATTCAGTTTATTTTTGTATGACCTAATATTGTGTATTATATACATTTATGTACAATATATTGTGTAAATCACCCATGGACAAGAAACTGCAATTCAGCTGTAGTGAAGGTTGTTTTATAGAGCAAATATATGAAGGATTAGTTCAAGAGTCCTCACTGCCTAATAGCTCCTGTCGTATCTTTCATAGTTTTTTCCCCAATACCTTGTTTGCATAGCTTATCTATATTAGCTAATTCTTTGAGCTAGTTCTACTTTTTCCTTTCTTTGGCTGAAATAGCTGGGGATGTACCTCCATCTTTCAGAGCCCATACTTGAGAGCTTTAATTTCCAATAGCTTTCACAGAAGTATAAGTTACTTGAGCTGCAGGTTATACTTGTAAAACCTCAGTATTTTCTTTAATATAAAAGCAAAATAATTCTTGGAAGTATACTACAGTGGAAAAGGAGTCTTTTATTTTCTACCTGCTCGAAGATTAAGGAAGAAATCACTAGTTTTGTGGAAACTACTACTTAGAGAAGTCAGACTGGGAAGAAGAGGACGGTCTTCCAACCTGAAGCTTTAAATAAGGCAAAATGTGGATTTCATGTTTCAATTCAATATGCCATTAACGAAAAGAGCCAGGATGAATAAACAACACAGTTTACCAAGTGGGAAAAGAATCTCTCATCTTTCACAACAGAAGGGTGAAAACAGTAGCAGAAAGATGACATGCAATAAATCTTTACAGTTTTGACCTTGAAGTTTATACCTGAGTGAGAACTGTGTGTAACTGATTTCCCTGATTTCCCTCTGGATCGAAACCAAAAAGATGTGCGAAAGGCTTGCAGAAATTGTCAGAAAATAGAACCTTCAGAAAGTGGGCACAATTGTATAAAACCTTTTCAGAGTTTTACACTCAAAGAAATGAAAAGTAATGTTGTTGAAAAACCTCAGATAATTATATAGGGTGTGCTGGGTTACCATAACACAGTACTGTGGAAGAACAGCATTTTCCTAAAAAGTTGTGCTGGAGGGGATTAAAAAGGTTCACCAACGTTTCAGTCAACTGTATTGAACCAGTATAAATAAATTGCTCCAAAAGATTGAAACATAGGTTCTTCAAAACAGTTATGCTCTACAGGGCTAGAAAATGCTTTGCCTATTCTGTTAAACTTCAGGTTTTCAAAAGTTTTCCCATTGTATATCAGAAAAAGCCCCAACCTTTATTAATCAAAACATCTTAAAAGAACTAAAAATAGATATGTATGCACAGTAGGACAAGAGTAGAAGAGGGGCTTAAATCTGGATTTCCTGTGCTCTTTCTCCATGAACCTGATGTTACAGATCCAATTTTGATGTTCTTGAGAAGCCATATTCTGACTGTTTGGGGTGCAGTTCCCAGGAAGTGGCTGACAGGTTTTTTTCTCAGTGCAGATAATTTCATAGCCAATAGGATGTTTATTGCTCTCTTGCAACAGTAGTATGAGGTCAAAGACTGCAGCCTCCACTGTGCAGGCAGAGAGCTCTCATCCTCCACGCTCCGGGACTGATGAAGCCCTGTAAGTACAAGGCAGGCATAAAGGCAAAATCTGAGCACAAACTCCCAGCTCTTTTGGGAACAAGATATGATGTACTCCTGCCCAAAAGATAAACGTCCTGGAGTGTAAGAAGCAGGTGAAAAAAATGCGGTAAAATAAAATCAGTGATAGTGTTTGCTATTATCTCCTACAACAGGGAAAGAAAAAAAGTAGAAAGAAACTTCTTGTTGAGAACAGGGCAACGGGAAACAGAACAACTTTTTTACTTTAATTCTTAATTTTAGAAAGGTGGGAAAAGGATTCTGTAATCCATAGCTTACTTTCAATTACAACTATTTCCGTCTCCTTTACAAGCTGTAGCAGAGGGCCAGATACCTCTCATCTTGATCTCTGTTCAGAAATGTCTCTTCTGCTCTAACATTGTTGTTGCTTTTAAAGCTGAGGTTTGTGTTTTACACTTAAAAATCAACAACACAGCTCTAGAAACAGGATGAGCACTCATTGCATTAATAGATGAACTCCCAGCACAGAGACATGGTACTGTTATTGGCTATGAAAGCTGCAGGAGGTAACGATTTGAGCCTGCAAGAACTCATGATCTTGGATTGCTCTTCAAGGCCATCGGAAAAGCTCTATTGGGTATTGGCAGCTTATGCATGAACAATACTCATGTCCTTCATGCAGGTCTTCAGCACTTGGGATTTTTTTTTTTTTTTTTTTAAATTTTTAAGATGCTTTGACTCTGTTTTAAATCCTAGCTCCTGGAGACAAAGACTGAGGGAACAGCTGTAGCTTCTAGCAGCAAACCCTATTTTGTTTCTCATGGACCCATGTAAGAAATAGGCCAATCCGTAAGCCTCTTCCACTCTACCGATTTAAACTAACAAACAAAAATCCCCAGACCTCCAATAAACACACATCCAACTGGGAAGTTAATAAATCCTCACTGTTATTTTCAACCTCATGATTTTTAAGGTCTGTGCAGTGTTTTAAGTACTTGTCAGTGTTATTCCTGTTCAACTACAGTTCGGTTAAATTCCTCCTTTCTGTTTAGGTCTTTGTACAGTCAGAAAATAGAGATCAGTCCCCCTAGAGTCAGAGTCCAGAGTAACTGTTGATCAGGAAAGCCTTTGTTCAGAAAAGCCATCCGGGGTCTTTAGACGCTTCCAGAGGTAGCAAAACATATAATTTCTGACAAAGGGTTTCAACCTTATGATAGCAGACTTTAGATTTTGTGCCGATGTTTCAAACCATCCTAAGCTAATCAAATTTGTGATGAAAATCACAAATGAGAAAATATTGGGTAGCAGTTGTACGAGCAAAATCCAAGTGGTTAAATAAACAAATATTTTTTTTTTATAATCCCCTTCAGGTGTTTCCATTCTGTGAGCTATTTGTCACTGAAAAATCTTTGTGAATCTTGTGGACAGTGTTAAGCATCCTTATAAAAAAATAATAATTTACGTAAGTTATCTTTCATCTTTATTAGCAATTGTCTTTTTGGAGAGCATAAGTGAGCAGTTTAATTTCTGTTGTTGCTTTTTTCTTGCTCCAGAACTTTGGTGTTGAATGGAATTTTCAAAATACATAAGCTATTTCAAACAAGTAAATAAACTTCTCTGAATATTTAGTGGCAATTAACTTTGTGTTTTAAATGTGCCTCTCTTTAAAATTAACATGGACATTAGAGCATATGTAGATACCTCAGGAAATGTTTATCTCTATAGTGTAAGGCAAACTACTGGTAACTTTTGGTAGCTGCTTCAAACAAATATTTTTTTATTTTATATCATACTCTTTTTAATTAGCAGTGTCATCCATTTCTAAAGGTAGCCTACACAAAGTTTTCGGGGGGGGGAGGGGAAGAAATAAAATAATGGCTTCCCAAATACTTCCTCTCTCTTCTTAAATGCATTTTGGTTTTGAAGATATCTATGGTTTTAATGAGCCACTATTAAAACTCAAGCATTCTGTAATTCTATACATAGGTTTATATAATGATTTTCCCTCATGCAACATGAACAAACAATAGTTATTTAGAAATTGCTGGCAACCAGAAAATAAAGATGTTTACTAAGAAACCTAACAAAGCAGTTAAGTTCAATAACAAGCAGTTTATTGAAACTAAGTATTGCAATGTATCTGTGGGAAATACGTGGCAAAAATAAAGTTTATTTACTGAACAGGGCAAAGCATTCAGTTGCAGCAGGATTGAAGCTGTAACTCACTTAATATAATTGACCATGGAAGACGATGAATCTATTTATCTTCAGTTTCCTTCATCTGGAAAAGTGTAGTTTCTGGTCCTTGAAATGCACCCAGTCAGTGACTGAATAAAATCCAGAGAGACTATTTTGAAGCAGTACCCATATGTTTGGGCACCTAAAAATAAGGGTTTTTTTCGGGGGGGAAAAAAAATGTGGTTCTTGGGCTAAAGAGGTGATTAGTGCAGCTTGGTGATGCCTACAGGATCTGCTGTGCTGGACAGCCTGTCCCGGGGCCAAGGTAAACGGGAGGGCTGGGCCACTGTTGCAGCAGCTCCCTGCCCCGCAAAACTGGGAAACAGCTCCCACCTTCCCTCCAGTCGGTCTGAAGTATTAATTCTGTTATTTTCTAGGTTTGTAGGAGACGGGGTGATGGCTGCTTCTCTGCAGCAGGAGGTCTTGAGGGGGTGAAACTGCACTCTCCTGTATGGGTTGAGAGATTATCTGTCAGGGTCCTTTACTGGGCCCCTCTGACTGTAAATAACGAGTTAATATGGTAGTAAAGAGCACCCCTTCAATAGTTCATATGCCTGCGCTAACAAGATGTCAGCAGGAGTACAAGAGCCATGCCCCCTACTCCCCCTCAACGGCAAAGAAAGTGCTGTGGTCTAAAGACCAGTTTTATGGTTTTTGAAGACTCTAAGACTCTCTGTGGACCAGTCCTACAATCCAGAGGTGACCTCTTTCGGTATTAAATCCTCTCTGACATTTCTATCGCATTGCTGCGCTGATTGGGGATGTTTTTCATGCCCTTAAATTTCAGAAAAAGAGGATAATGGGGAAAGGAGGAAAGGACAAAAGGAGGATGAGTAAGGTTAGTAGGAGAAACAAAGAAAAATGGATTTTTTGTTTCGTTTTGGAACATATATTTCTTTGTGTTAGCTTTCAAGAGTAGATTGAAACCTAACATTTAAAAGTATCCAGAATCCTCTCTTACAAAAGAGCCATGGAGGCTGTAAGCGGATGTCACGAGGACGTGCGAAAGGAGTTAACGCACGTTGGTAGTTACTGCTTAGCTGCACTTTGCAGCAAGACCTGCCACTGGGAATCCCCGGAGTGACTGCGGTGTCCCCGTTGGTAGGGCTTTGCTGCAGGACCCCTGTTCTCAGGACAGGCATCACCTGATACCCACCCATTCACCTGCCTCCAACATCAGCAATGGTTTTCACATCACGAAGATAAATGGAGTGGAGAAGAGATTGGGACAGACTCTGCATTGTAATCTTATCCACTGTCAGATGCCTGTGCATATGGTAGCGAAATCGGCAAAAAGCTAGAGCAGATTCTACGCAAACAAGCCTAAAGAGACATATTTAGAGAATCAAAAGTAATACAAGACAACTTAAGAGGGGGAGACAGGACTATATTGCTACCCTTAACCATTCAGCATTCATTTTTTTCCTATTATCAGTAGCTAAAAGGGTGTGGAGTGGCTTTGGTTTTTTTGTTTGGGTTTTTTTGGTGTGTTTTTTTTAATAGCTCACTAAATCTCTCTTAAGTGGTTTATCCATATACCACTGATGCTGCTGTCTTGTGCTGAAGTGTCTTACATGGAGACAAATAGCAGTTCTTGTCTCTTCTGTTTTTTGAAGTTTATCCAGCCAAAAGAAAAAGCCTGAAGCAGCTATATCATATATTTATACACACACACTGTATACTACTTTGCTCTTTGCTAATGCAAGGTGTGTAGAGGGCCTCTTGGGGTGATAGGTGGAAGCTGACTTGGACGTTGCTTGGCAGGTTTGTTAGGTATTAGGTCGTGTAACTTACTGCTTGAATTTTTGGTGCCTTTCTAAAGATCTGGAAAGGTTAGAAAACCCAAGTAAGGGTTACTTTGATTTTATAGGTATTTCCGGAGCTGCTTTTTTTCCAAATTACTAAAAATACGGGTAGTTCTGCCCAGTATGACAGCTGAAAGGTGGATTGATTTCAACAGAAATGTTAAACTTTTGGCTCCTGAAGGGCAGGAGCCTTAAGGGAACAGAGAAATGAAACAATCACCGTCACTAAGAAATATTTACAGGTATAGAAATACTTGCTCCTTAACTCTTAGGGTGTCATGAGCCTGCCTCGTGTTCGGCTGTTTTGGCTGTTAGCTGACCGCGTGCTCCGTGAAGCCCCGCTGCTGGAGCTTTGCTCAAATACCTTCAATCTAGCTAAACCCCTTACCCATCTTCTTAGCATTCTTGCAGCAAGGTTACAGTATTTTTTTCTGTAATAACTAGAAATTAGAGCTCTCGGGGCCTGGGGTGTGTGCTTCCTCCTCTTTATTTCTACTTTAAATTGCATGTGTGGCAGCCTACTATGGCTTTCTCTGAATTGCAGAGCAATTCCATCTGTATCGCTTTCTGTAGTTTCTTAAGACTCTTTAAAAACTTAAAATTAATAGACAAGTTTCATGGCCACATAGTAAAGCACGTCATGCATTTCACCTTCTTTGTTTGTAGGTAAGAATAGACAAGTTTAGGACACTGATTTGCTTATTTAATTCTTTGCAGATGGCAGAATGTCAATACCTTACAGCAAAAGATTGTTATGGTAGCAGCCTTGATTACTGTGGTCTTTCTATAAGGTGGTACTTTGATAAAAGCATTTTGGGGGGAAGAGAGACATGAGAATTGTATTTCACGTGGATATGCGTGTGCGCTCCATCTGGTCTTAAAAATTGTCTGATTACATTTATTTTCTAAAAATCTTACCTTTAGAAGTGCTTTTCTAACATCACAAATGCTACCAAAATATAGAATTTGGATTTTCAAGAACTTTGTCATTTAAATTCATCTACTTTTACTTCATTTTACTTTATTCATCTATTTACTACATTCATCAGTTACCATATATTTTAGTAGGCTGAAAGTCAAATGGTCCTTAACAATAGTCATCTGCAGCATAACCGTAATATGAAATGAGCTCCCAGTCTGGGGATTTGAGTCCTGATGTACTGAAAACTGACCCCAAAATCTTTGCTCCATTTACCTTTGCTGTGGAAGGTGGATTGAGGGGAGTGGGAGGGTGTCCTGCGGTTACTCGTCTTTTTAAGCCAAAACATTTGTCATCCCTGCTCTGTTCTGTTTCCATTATTCTTCAATGAATTCTATATGGAACAACCTCAAACATTAAATATGAGTGTTTGTTAGTTGTTTCTCCTGTTTGCTGTGGAAATTCTGCCTGGGCTCCTTGAATGACAGCAGAATTCTTTTCCTTCCAAACTTTATTTTCTCTAAAAAAGAGTCTGCAGGATAAAAAGTGCCTTCTGTGCCAACTTTGAAATGACTGCTCTGTTTATACTGTTGTTGGCAATCCTATTTTGCTCAGATAGAGTCCTTACTGTTGCCTAAGAATGCTTGTAGGTTTCTTTTGTGTTTTTTTTCTTAGCTAATCTGTGGGCAACTTCATATTGGCTTTTTCAAAGAAAAAAAAAATGAAAAAGAATAATCCCCAGGCTGTGATTTCAATTCCAACAAGTAAATTAAAACAAGAAGCTACAACCATCTAGAAATATTTTTTCTGAATTTCATTCTTAATTTTAAGTTCTTGTGCAAAAAAAAAAATAAAATCTCATTTTAATTCCCTTTTTTATGTCTGACTGTTCCAAGCTTGTTCTCTGCTTAGCTTTGTTCTCCCTTACAGTGTTGCTGTCACTGTCAGTGTTGTGATTTAATTTGTAAACTCAAGGAGAAATGTTGCTTTCTACACAATCTTGTGCAGCCTAGTCTCTCTTGGTCTCCATTAGGGATGTTTGCTGCAAGAGGCTTCGTCTGACCATAGGTGGAAGTGGTTTGTGCCGAGCCTTATCACATTGAAAAGTGATTTGAAGTACCTTTGCTTGCTAAACCACGTAACATTCAGAAATATATTGTCTTGGATGCAGGCACATCTTTCGCTCATGGCTTTTAATATATAAAACCTCCTTGTATTTGATGCTAGGAAACAATAAGAATGACACTAAATGCTGCTTCATCCCAAAAGATATATCATTGAAAATGCAGTGTAATGTGTTGCAGAGTTGGCATTTATTAGTATTCTAGTACACACCTATTTTTACATCTGAGGTAGAGCAATTCTGAAAGATGCCCCAAAAGACTCTTCTTAACATTCCTTTCATTGGCAAGATCTGTAATAGTAATGCCTTTTTAGAGTTAAAGCAAAAAAGCAGTGACTGGTGATTGCTGAAACATGAATTACCCATCCATACTCTGTTTAATTATTACAATTTTGAAGAACCTACAACTTCCCTGAAAGTGTTCTTTACACTCATTGAGGCTTTGAAGTTTTTTACTCCTAAGTATAAATTTGGATGCAGGTAATTATGTGTCTAAGCGCTACCAGCTAAAGGGCAGGACTTTTTTTGCAAATCAGAAGCCAGCCACAAATACTTAAATGACCCACTGCTCAGAAAGAAGAAGAAAAAGACAGAAATATTTCAAAATATTTTTATGGCTGAATATATTTTGAATATAGTTTGTGTTTTGGTTTTTTTTTTTTTTTTTTTTTGCTTACTCTTCTTAAGAATTACATCAGTGTTAGGAAGCAGAGTAGACTTCATTTGGATTATTCTGCTCTACCCTGAAATACGAGCTATATTTACCTTTAGAAAATGTAGCTTTAACATAAGGGCTTTGCTAGCAGGAGAGATGAGTGCCTGAAATGTGCATTTAGTTACGTATCGTCATATACTTGACTCTTAGCAGCAGTCTGGTCTGCCGGTTATCTTCGGAGTTGCTCTGTATTGTTTCCAACAGCCTCAGCAAAAGCTTGAGGTGCAGATACTGTCTTTTTTGGAGGGAATCAGTAGTGTTTGAAAGGGACTTTAAAATAGTTTTCTTCTACTGCCTGAGACTGAAACAAGAAGCTCTAAGTTGCAATTATCGTAGGATACAGTATGGAAAGTTTGGCTTACGCTGACCATCTGTTTTTGTGCAAACCCATCTGTGTTCTTTTCCAGATGAATTGTTAGGTTCAAATTTTTCTAGCTCCCTGATATCAATAGTTTCTCAAAAGTACTGAGTGGCATGAACTACCCTATAGAGTACAAGATTTTCCATGAGAGCAGATAGGCTTTGCCAGGTTCGCTCACCTGCAGCTCTATCAGTGCACAGCAATAAATTTACTTTTTCCATGAATGTATTAGTAACTTTCTTAGAGATTTTACAGGCTTTTTTACAGTAGAACTTGGAATATTTTGATCAGCCTTAAAGGTAATGTGTATCATTTCTGACAAACTTTATGTTGCTAAATATAAATAATAATAATAAAATCTAACTAAAAGGCAAAGATCTCTGGTATTTTGAATTCAGACTCAGCAAAATTCCAGTACCTTCACGCTATTGGACTTCTCTGCTTCCAAACATAAATTGGAAACTGTCTTAGTGCACAGACCAACTACAAATCCACCTTTCCTCAACTAATAGGTGTGTTGATTTCCTCCGTCCAGCCATCTCACCTGCCCTATTTCCAAGCTGTTTTTCTTTCATTAAGAGGCAGATGCCTTGACATGAACCATCCAAAATACAATCTGTTTGTACTTCAGCAGCCAGGTGCAGCTTGCTGTGGCCTGGAAACCATCTCACTGTCCACATAGCACCGATTTTGATCTAATGACTTGGGAGGCTGTGGTTCACAGAGGGCGTTTGCTCCTGAGTAGACTACATATGCTTGAGCTCAGCTGCAACCACTGTGCTCCCAGAGAGACTGATACACCTCCATGTAGGATCTGTAACGACCTTCAGACTGAGGAGGTAGTACTCCATAGAAAATATTGAGACTTTTTATGAAACCTCTTGAGTCTGTGCGCTTATCTTGTCAGTATTCATAACACTGAAGCCTCTTCTAGAGTTAAGCCGTTGATATCAGCATTTAACCAAAGAAGGGCTGAAGGAGAGAATTGTCCCAGCCCACAGTTGTCCTGGAGTTTCCTGGTCAGATGCTTCACTCAGACACACCAGGAACTCGTCCCTACCCTCCTCCCACCGAGCATCCTACCATCTTGGCTTGGCAGTCTTGAATGCCCTACTCTGTTAATCTCACACAGTCAGTGTCGAATTGTTTCTGGTTAAATAGGGGTAGCGTCAGTGGAAAATCTAGTCAAACCTCCCTTTCGTACCGTGTCTGCAGAGATCGAGAAGTGAACTGAACTTTCCTCAAAGAGGAGAAATACAAATGTATGCTTTCATGTTATGGTTGGATGGGTTTGCCTCTGTACTGTTGTACTTGAGTGCAGGGAAAAATGGGGGCTGCAGGCAGGAAGGAAAAAAAAAAAAAATAAAATCACCTCCTTCACCTTTGGCTTATAGTAGCTTATTAGGAAGTGTGCCTGGAGGGCAGGAGCAGTGTCATGTCTGCAGGCCGTGGGTAGGCGGAGAAGGACTCTGAAAGGAAGGTAATCCCGAGTTTAGAGCATGACTGTAGAAATCAGAGTAGGTCTTGGTAAGCCTTGGGAACCTATTGAAAAACATCTTATTCACTGAAAAGCTTCAGAAAGTAGCTGGAGAGAGACTGGCTTTAAAGGTCTAATTTTTGAACTTGGGCAGCTACGGTAAGGACTAAATGGCAGTAAAATAGTTCTGCTTGTACCTTTTTTCATTCACTCTGATTCTGGAGAGTTCACTGCACTGACACAAAAGCATTCATATTTTTTAAAATTGAATGTAGTGTTGCAAGTATCCATTCAGAATGTGCAAAACAGAATGTAACAACTGAGCTCACAAGGCCAGGACTTCTTTGTCCTCCTGCGTGAATGCCTGCATTTACCTCTCACTAACAGGCACCTTGTTTTCTAGTGTAAGAAGCATGTTTAAATGAGTTCTTGGATCATACATAAATAATGCGTCTGCCTAAAGACTGTACAGAGCTTAGGGAATCCAAATCTCACAGTGGAGTTCTAAATCTGTGCAAATATTTGGTTGTGAAAAAAGCTCCAAAGACTTGCTTTGATTAATTTGAAATAAAAAAAATACTTGAGAGCGCTAAACAAAAGCAGGGACTAACCGGGACGTTTCTTGAAGTGGTGTTGCAATTTGTACTCTGTTACTGGCTGGTGAGGATAGTATTATATTTCGATACAAGTCAGTCTTAGAGTCAGTAAGAAATATGTATTTATACACTTGTATATCCCCCAAAAAGCAACAGCACAAGCACTATATATTTTCCTAGGACTACTGCATGTTTGTACTACAAACATGTATAAATACACATTTATACTTGAACAGCCATTGCTGAGCTGCTCTATATTGACACTTAAACTTTTTTCACCACTCTGTCTCAGAAACAGAATGCCTAGATCATGAAATAAAAGTAGATTTTTTTTGTTTTGTTTATATATGGAAAATCTTCGCAGTTAACTTTTCAGATTGGTTTCCTTCCTCCTGTGTTAGGAGTTATTTATTTGCATTGCCTAAAATTGAACTTGCTAGCTACATCTCTTGGTGTTTATTACAATGGCGAGGTGGAACCTTGTCCGGCCGAGGCAGTGGTGGAACGGGCATCCTTCTCTTCAACTGGGAATTTCTCGGGAGAACTATTGATTCTGCAGACTCCTTAGCTCAGAGTAGGAAAGGGAGTCATTTGAAGGGGCTGCTTTAATAATATATATTTCAAGTGTATATTGCATTGCATACCTGGAAAAGACATATGGTTGAAGAGTCTTTAGGAATCTCTCTGGGACCAGGTACTTGAGAGATCTGCTTCGTTCAGTGTTTGTTCCGATCGCCTCTGAATTGTATTATGTTGGTCTCAAACGTACAGTTTCCCAGTCAAATTTTGCCGTAATAACAGTGAATAAATGACACCGTATAACACAATTTAGAATATTTATAGCCACTGCCTGAGCTCGCTGACAGCATTCAGCCCCTGAAACAGCTCGGGCTCCCTTGTGTTATCAGCGAGTTGCTCGGGGGTGGCGCGTCTCTTCTGCTCCACGGGACGTATGTGCTGAGTCATCTGTTTTATCCAGCTGTGACTGCACGGCCCTTGTCTGAGGGCCCTCCTTAGGGTGCCTTCGAGCCTCCCACCTGGAAACTGGAGGAGCTGTTTTCTACTCCTCCATATGTTTATATCTTATTGGAGTGTGAACGGTCCCCTCTGGGTACCGCAGATGTTTGTCGTAAGTTCCTTATTACACATTAGAAACCCACGATATTGTCACTCTGAGGAATGGATAGTATCTTAAAGCACATTGTATTTGTTCTTTGGTGGTGGGATTTTTGCCTTGTCTTTAACAAATTTCATACCTTCAGCACCAGTTTCAACTATTGCAAGCATGTTTGTTCTGATTTTTCTATTAAATGCAGGATCAGCAGTTTAAAAAAGACCTTCTTTGCTCATGCTACTCTTTAATATCAGTGCTAAATGAAAATTATATTTTCCATTGTTTGCTTAGTATTTTGAGACCTCACCACCAATTTGGCTACTCTCTCTGCTAATACAAGTATCTTTCAGTTAAATGTAGCTAAGACCAATCTTTCTTATTTAAAACAAAAAAAACAAACAACTCCTATGCTACTGTACCCTGGAAGGGTTTTCTTTGGTACTTATACAGATTCTCTCTTGACAACCTGTTTTCCAGCAATCAATAGAAAATGTCTGTTGTCCTTCTCCAAAATGTGAACTCTAAATGACATTGAAGGAGTTACATTATTCCGTGCTGCATTCAGTATACTGATGCATTTTGGGTCTGAGGGATCTCCTTTGCATTGATTTCAGGGTTGGAATGTTATTGTGGTTACCTTTTGCTCAACATAGCCCTCTATGAAATTCTGTTGTCACTCACGCAGTAGCTGAGCTCAGTCAGTATGTTTAAAAAATCTTGACGTTTCTGTTGTGTATGATTTTTTTAAGCTCTGAATGATATTCTGCTGCTCCTGCATTTCTCTAACAGATAATAAGCCTAGCATGGAGTGCATTTTTCTTTGGTGGCTGTATTGCCCATTACTTCGATCACGACTTGGTTTGAGCTGGTACTTTTTTTGTCCACAGATGTGCATTGTGATGCCCGAGAGAACTCTGTCAAAGTGATATAATCTACAGTGCTTTTCCCTTCTTTTCTGCCCTTATGCTATCTTTGTCTTGGCTTCTGTCAATTGTAATGGTTCATCTAGAGATGAATTCTGTTATTATTTCACTCATTGACCTCTGTGTGCTTTTCTAAAGTCAGTGCCCTGCCTGCATGTTTTGAATTCCCAGCCGTGCCCTTTAAGCTTTGCTCTGGGTCGGGTGCATCCTGCTGCCTTGTCAGTAGGTAACTTCAGATCTCTCTGTAATCATCTTCTGAGGCTTGTTTAAATTCAGATCCCAGATCTGATTGTTTCCATTCAAAGATTATCCTTACCCCTTCCCCACACTGTTGTTTTATCCTCACGTTAGTCGTATGTTCGCTTCCTGTAGTGTCTCACTTCATTTTGTGTATTCTGATATTTATTTTTGTCCTTCACATCTTTAGATGGACTATTTTTAGGTCATGCGCAGGGTTTCTCACTTTTTATCCATATTAAAGTTTAATAATCAAAAATGGATATGTAGCCTTGACCTGAATTGTAAAACACAAGTTCCGATCTCTAATGGGCCATAAAATGAGGCCAGCTTTCTTCTCACATTTCTTCATTACCAGAAAGCTCCTTGTGGAGGATTGGCCCACCGGATACAAGATTACTCTTTGATGTCCATGGTACATGCTCTTTAAGCTCTGGGTGGATGCATGAGGAAGAGACCCTCATGCTTCTAGGCTGTTTTGTAGTATCTGTCAATGCTTCCACCAGTTAATTTTGGATAAGGTACAGAGAAGAAGCACCATCCGAGGAAGATGGGCAATGTATGAGTGGCTGGAATGAGTTACTTAACAGGATACAGGGACTAAAGGAGGTCTTGTCTTCCATACTTCTACCCTTACTGGAGCTTTCAGGCTTTCTCTTCCACTCAGTGCTTAGAATATAACCATTTATTTCCTTTAACTCTGGGTAATATGGATTATTACTCATATTCGTTAGAGTAGGAAGATGTTAACATAGGGAGGTACAAGGAGTTACGTAAATTATATTAGTCATGTTAAGACATAGTTAATTCCAAAGATCCAAACTTTCAAAACCTAGGAAAAAAGGTTTTAAACTTAGGAAAACATTTTCTCTCATTGCTTAAAGAGAATAATAAAACCAGTATGTTTTCCTTGTTATCCCTACATATTTTTATGTAATGTGTTATTTGTTGTATGCCTTTTCAAAAAATGGAAAGCAACATGTTGAATGGGAAATGTACCTCTAGCACATACTATATGTTGACTTTTTAAAGGTAATGATATGTATCATATCTGCAAATGAGGAAATGGGGACGAGCAGATACTTCCAGACTGTATGTACATCTTGGGCATGGTGAAAATTAGGCCATGGAAAGCATAGAGTAGGAAGAAAAGCAGTACAAATTTAACGTTGTTTTAAAAGAAGTTTCATCTGAATTTGCTCTAGAAGGTAGTGTAGATGTTGAAGCAACCATGTTTAAGTGTCAGATATGGACTTCAGGCTTATTCTTGGTGAGAGAAGCTTAAAATGATAATTTGGTTCATAAAAGGGAAAAATTAGGCTCTTGATGCCGATTTTTCTAGGTAAGTTAATCTGAAAATGATACAGGTTCAGTGTATTTTGAAATACTAAGAAACAGCTGAAACAGCAAAGTGGTTTACAGAGTCATTTAATGGCGTGCACAGTTCAAGCAGAAAAACACTCGGAGTACTGGCAGCATTTTAATGCAACTCTGAAGTGTTGGGGGGGAGATGTCTTCCATGAAGATGTGAAGGTTTAATTGCGTAACATGTGTTTATGTGTTTTGATCTTGGTGCTTTCAGTCTTGCTGGACAGACTTTTCATTTAGAAACTCAGCTGAGCACCTTGTATTGCTGTTAGTTGTCAAGAAGTCAACTGGTGATGCGAGCAGTGCTTGAAACAATTTTTAATTTGATCTTTCCGTTATGTATCTTGAGCCAGTAACATTCATATCTTTCAGCTTTTGATCATGAAACACATGACTAAGCACAGACAGACATCAGTACAAGTCTGCACAATCCTGTTTTCAGTAAGATGTTTTGAGTGTCAGATGGCGTCTAGGTAGGTGTAGGTATTTTAGATTTCATTATAACCTGTTGATCTTTCTTACTAAGGACAAAATCCTATTGAAACTAGGAGGACCTTGGCCCAGATAAAAGCCCAACTTAGTGGACATGGTAAAGAATAGAAGAACAAAACCACAATACAGATATTTTAGGTCAATCTTATTCTTCTTTGACCAGGAGCACTTAACTATGTAATGTTTATTTTATCTATGCATAGAGGGTAACGAACAGCAATATTCAGAAGTAATATAATTGTAATTTGAAAATGTGGATTTATTTTATTGCCCCGCAAAAGGTTCATTGAGTAGTCTTTATGTATTTCTGATGTCTTAGTCCTGTTTTGACCACAAAGCAGTATTTTTGTTGGGTAGTGTTTCTTGGTTTTAGCTTGGTGGTTTTTGGTTTGTGTGTTTGGTTATTTTTTTAAGAACTGTAAACACTGTAGATGATACAATTTCTGCCAGTCAAGTTCAAGGTATATTTTTAAGAGGACTGGTTGATGGACTGGTGTAAATAAGTACTATTTTTTCTGATCTGAAGGAAAAAAGGCACATTAAAAGTGCTTGTCTTGCTACAAAAATTGTTCACCTTAGTTTTCCTCACCAAAAAAAATAAAAAAAAAATAAAAAAAAAATGCTTGTTGAAAGGATGGGATAATCTCTGTGGATATGCTTTTCTTTTTCGGTGTGATTACTCCTGCCAAGTTTATGGGAAATGCCGAGATATCTGGCATTTTCCCATGTTTGGTGCTGCTCTAAATATGGGACACATTTCTGCAGCTGAACTGATCAAAAGATTCTCCCTCACTTCATGAGAATTGGAATGTATCCTAAGACAAATGGACCATTTGCTTCCATGGAATTAAAGCTGAGGAAGTTACTTAAAGCTTTCTTAAAATGCAATGATGGGAAAAATATGCCTCTAAAAAAGTATTTCTTTTCATGATGTATTCTTCCTTGATTAAGAGAAGAAAGCCTGAGCAATGAGTCTTAAATTAGATATCTATTATGCTCCAGGCAAGGAGGCTTTCTAAGCAGAAGGAACTATTGATCCCATGTCTGGCTTTATAACACATGAATACAGAGTACAATCCATTATGAAGTGAAAGCAAAACCATTAGCCTCCCCAAGCATTCAATTAGACTATTACTTTATCTACCTTAATTGACGCTGCTAATAGTATCATAACTTAATCGTTTCATATAGGTGGAAAACATGCTTGTTAGTGAGTCTCAGCTAATTCACAGGGCGACATTTAAGCCACAGCAGCAGAGCTGTAGGTGGGCTCCTGATCAATGTGTGAGACATCGCCTCGGTCTTTCAGGGTGGTGGTCTAAAATGATTTGTGGTCATTTCAGATGGATTCCACTATATGGCAGCTTACTTGCAGGGCAATGAAAGTTTACTTTCAAAGGGATGGGGCTTTATCAAATAGTATCACTTTCATTGCAGTAACTATTGAATAACTGTTTCCTAATACTGTTTCCTCATGTCCCATGATCTCTTCCCAAATGTATTCATAATAAATTATTTTAACTATGGACCAAGTGAGACTTTTTCTCAGAAGGTGTATGCCTATATGTGTGTGAAAATGTATTTAAAATATGTATTTCTATGTTTATATGTAAACATATGCATGAATTTGTAAATATAATATACATATGTTGTGGTTTAACCCCAAATGGTAACCAGATGATGCAGCCACTTGCTCACACCCCCCCATCCTCTCAGTGGGGTGAGGACATGAATTGGAGAGAGAGAGAGAACTCATGGGCTGAGATAAAAACACTTTACCAGGACAGCAAAGGAAAAGATAAAAACATATTCATTATAGTAATAATGTATAAGGAGAATAGGATATATAAAATGAACAATGCACAGTTTCTCACCACCCAAGGACCGACCCAGCCCGCCCCAGCAGCAGCCAGGAGCAGGGATATTCCCCCGCAGCCATCCCAGAACAGCCAGTGCCAGAGAGAGCGCGAGGGGACAGACAGACGAATGAATGAACAAACAGGCCTGAATGAAATAAAACAAGACTAAGGTAACAAGCAGGGAAGATGAACAGAACAGGAACCGAACAGGACCCAGAGCAGGTGCACTGGCCGCCCCCCCTCACGCCGGCCATGCCGCCTGTGGCACGGAACACTCTCTCTGGCCAGGCTGGATCAACTCTCCTGGCTGTGCCCTCCCAGGGTGGCACCTGCCCATCAGCCACCCCTGGGAAACTGCCAACTGCCCTTGGTCGTTCAGCAGCACCAACACCAGCCGCGTGCTGGCACCGGGTTTCACACACTGAACCCAACACGCGGAGCTGCTGAAGGCAACGCCAGCTCCGGCCGGGCTGACAGCAGGACAACATATTTACTTGTATCTATATATTTATAACATGGATCAGAGGATCTGTGGCTTGGATCCAGAAATACTGCATTTCCAATAAAATATCTTCTTTCACGACTCTAACTCACCATATACATCTGCAAGGATGTACTTAACAAGTTAAAACTGAGTCAGAAAGCAGGGTAACAAAAGCCTAGAAATCTGAAAGATCTAAAAAAAAGTCAGTGAAGACACATGAGGGAAGTATGAGACACCACAGTGATTGCAAACTCTTCCATCCGTTCTCTGTAAACGTTTGGTTTGTCTTATACTAAGTAACCTTTCCTCTCTCTCCATAAATATTTGCAGAATTTTTTTTCCCGAATCTGTGTTCTGAGATTGTGCTTAGGACCTTGCATTTTCCTTTCAGCTGATGGTTTCCAATCTTCACTGAAGAAATAAAGTTGTACTATAACTTCTAGATTGTTTAGAATTATGTACAATATATACATCATCTTTTAGTAGCTAAACCCTGTGTTTTAGTAATGTTGTATTCTGCCTTGAAGCTCCTTTAAAGACTGGTAAAGACTTTCTCAACTTCAAGGATAAATACAAGTTCTAGTTCATTTTTGTTGTTGTTGTTTTAGTAGATATTTTGTGGAAGCTTCAAAACCCAGCTCAGGTCTGGGTTACTTAATAGACCCTTACTGTTTCAGAAACTTCTTACTGATGTTGGAAATAGGTTTTTATTTTTCTGACATGAAAGGCTGACTGATGCCCTGGGCTCGCTTCTAACAAGACCTGGTAGTCTTCTGTCAGACTTGTTGTACCGCGCTTTGATTGCGGATAGGTGGGCTTTGCCTTCTTTTGCTGTGGTAATGGGAATCCCATGGAGAATATCTGCCAGCTGCTTCCTCGTGTAGAAAGCTGCGGTATCCCAGTGATCACTTCTGTAGCGATAGGTTGTGGATAGGCTAAAGGGTGACACAAAAAAAATGTATTGCAGATCATCTTGTTATATACAAGGTTAAGCTTGAAATGGCTGAAGAATTGAGTAGGTAGGTAAAGGACCCGAATACTTTAAACGGTATTTTTCTAGTGCTGGGTGCCATGTGTTTCAGGAATCCGCATGTTCTAACCACCTTCATTTTAGTCTCTGGGAAGCTGACATGATTAAATTACACTGTGAGAATGGTTTGATCCTCATATGAGAACAATTATGCGACTGTTATATGACTCTGTTATACAACTGAGTGGAGGACAGTCATTATTTAAAATTAAAACATAACCATGTGGAATAATTTTACAGCTGCTTTTAATAACAAAATTAAAAACTAACCAAAAAGTGAAATAATGCCATCCTACTCTTTGATAGATATTCAGACAGTTAAAACCAAAGAATATGAAAAGGTCTTTGTTAAAATGATTCACTGATGATGTCTAGAGAACGTCAGCCATATTTCGCAAACATTCTTTCTGAGAATGAAACAACGACAACAAAATATTTTTGTGAAATGGAATTGTTGAAATATCTATTACTAGTCTGAAAGGTCAAGTTTTCAATTTGGGTTTCTCTAGTCAGGAGTAACCAGGCAGTGTTCACCTTGGACCTTAGATATCTTTATGCTTGAAGCTTTGTCAAAACTGATGTATCTCTGAAATTTTCCGTTTTGAAATAAAACATTTCAACAAAGATCTGACACTGCTTGTAGCTGTGTTATATTTTTCTATGTCAGTTTATCAAAATTGTACATAAAGGAAAAATAAAATTTAAAACTATTTACAATACATTGATCATGTATCATATGATGCTAATTACATGTAAGTGTTACACAGTGTTAATTTTATGCTTATTTAGAATTAAGTAAAATGAAGTAATAAGTTTCCTTTTTCTTTATGGGTATAATTGTCCCAACATGTGGATGACTTTTTTGTGTATGCTATTTCTATGTGTATTTATTTCTCCACTTAAACCAATACTACTTTTAGCACACACATCTGTAAATATATAGCAATATATAATTGTGACATAAAAAGCAGTCATAGGTAAGTATTACAATAATATGTATGAAGTTACATAATTTACTTTTTAAAAACTCTCAAACCAACTTTCTGTCAGAGGTCCACATATTTTATCAAATATTACTGTCAATTTGTACTGTTGGAAACTTGTGAACAGTCAATTGTGTTTTACTGACTATTTTAAAGTAGGATTATATTACTTGACTGGAAAATAACTCAAGAACAAATTGGAAAAGAAAAGTCTCTCTATTTTCCAGCTCAATAAGATCTTTAACTATTACATAAATTCTAAACTATACAGCATGTAATATTTGAAAAGCACTTTTGACTTGAACATGAGATAAGTGGTTTTGTTCTGATATTGCATCAGTTTTAAAAGTCTAAAGGACACTTCAAATAATCAAATGGCAACACTGAACCATGAGAATGTAATTATCTTTCTACAGCTATTCTTAGCTTTGCTTTGAACAGTTTGATAATTAAATAAGTCTCCTGCCAATTTTAAGTCAGACTCAGTCTACATCACTGTGTAATGGCCTTTATAATTTCTTTCTCTGAGTTATTTTGTTTAGCATCTGTTTTTTTTCCCTGTCTATATTCTTTCGTACCAATATAAAATATAAAGCAATCCTCTAGTGATTGATTTCATTCCATTGCATTGCTTATTTTCTTACATAATTGTAATTGCTAGGTGAACTAGCATTGCAACAACAGCTTCTAATGACATAGCATTTGAATAACCGAACAGAAATTTGATGGTTGGATAACTGGCTTCTATTGCAGCTCTGTAAAGTCTTTGCAGAAGGAAAGTGCTGTGATCAAATGTCACGACAGTGATACAGTCTGTTTTCAATCGGAATAATTGCATGTTAATTTTTGTCAATATCATATACACTTTTAAACAAATTTGCCCAGCTTTTAATTTTAATGGATGCTGTTAGCAGGTGGTTCTTGTCACTTACTGCTATTATTACACTAAGTAAGGTAATTAACAATCTGTATAGCCCTCTCTAGCAATGGTGTGAAAGTACATGTCCTCAACTGGTGGGCATAGATATATTAATCAACTGCCATCTGTAAATGATTAACTCATTTGTTTTTACTGTGATGTACTCTTTTTAGCATCACAGCAGTCGAGATAGGTATAAGAGAGTGAAGAGCAAGTGCAAAAAGTCTGCCATTTCCACTTGTAAAAAAATTAGACTACGCTTATTTCCACGTTCTTGCACTATCCACCCTGAACAGTCAGAGATGGTTACGTGTTACGAACAGCACGGTTCACAAGGCAGGTCAAGCAACCTTTTATGTTGCAAGCTGACCTAAGGGGCATCATTTATTGTTTCAGGGATCTGGGTGAAGCACTTGATGTTTCCTGCAATGAAGGTTTTGCTCCTAAGTGTGCCATTTGTAACAGGATAATATGTTATTTATGAGATGTCTTGTAAGATAGGAATATTGCTTGTGTTTTACATGGCAGTTGAAATCATATTGGGGATATTGGGCTTCTCAGATAACAAACATGCCTTGTATAAAAGATATAGCTGTGAAGGTTTTGACGTGTTGTGCTAGTAAATGGTTAACATTTGATGCATATGCTAGTCAGAGCGCTAACAGGCTTGCACAAGCCACACCTTTAACAGTGTCTAATTTAGATCTATTAAAACATTTTTTAATTGCTAGTTGTGTTCATACCCCAAGAATCCTCCACTGAAGTGAGACGTCTTGCCAACAGGCTTGCTAGCTCAAGGAGCCCAGATTGCTCTCAGCAATAGCTTTACAACTTGTAGCATCATGTTCTGGATGAGAGGGAGCTTGTATCTATCTCTCACTCCTTGGGTCACTTCTCTTACGTATGTTTTTTTCAAGACAATCACTTTGGTTGAGCTTTTAGCTTTCAGTTAGTGTTGCTCTGTTACAGTGAACGTGGTTATGCCAGTTTGAACATTAGCTGAGTATTGTCTCAAATGTTTCTTGAAGTCTTCCTTTTTTCATCATTTGCACATCTATACCTAGAAATCTCTTGTGTTTAAAATGTTTTAGTTGAGTGGCAGTAATTGATCTTGTGAACCTACAAATAGTCATCTTAGATAAAAGACCAAAACCAAGTTTTACAAAAGTCTACCCCATATTGACTTTCCCGAAGATGTAGTATTTATCCCCTTTGCAAAGTGTTACCATGTGTGCACCTAAAGAGAATTTTTTTATTTCCAGGAGAAAAAGATGCATTCAACCTCCTAGCTTAAATTCTTACGTAAGGATTTGTGCTTTCAGTTTCCAACCATGTCTTGATGCCTTTATCACTGTCTTGCAACACTTGCCCTTGTTCTCAAAGCAACAATGAGCTTAATTAGTAGTTTCTTTCATATCAGGCTGGGCTCTGAGGATGTGAAGGGAATATTGGAAGTAGTGGTCTCCACATACAACATTCTAATAGAAACTATCAGTGGTGGTAATTATATACTACCTAGTTTGCACCAATGTGGAGAGCAGAATATCACCTAACAAATAAAAAAAAATGCAAGTATGTAGAAATATTCGAGCTTTTTTCAATGATCACATTCTAAAATATGCTGTCTTGCGTATTTTGTGTGCATAGATACGAATTTGTACATGCATAGTTACCTGTTTGTTTGTTGTTGGTTTTTTTTTTTTTTAAAATAAATCTGCTACTTTTATAATCTTGGAGTTTATTGACAATGGCTTTGGTTGTCTAAAACATCGTCACAGACTGAATGATAACTGATGTAGTAAAAGTAAAATTCATTGGGAGTCTTTCAGTTGTTTGCATCAGATTTTGTTTTCTAAGCTAATATTTGAAGTTTCAAAATAATATTTAGAGAGATTTTTCAGCATCCAAGCTCAAATTTCATATGTAGTGACTGTTTCCTCTTGGTTCAAATACCAGCAAGTTTTTCTGTTTGCCTACTTGTCCCTTTCTCATCTTTCTTCAGTGATGTTGCTCCTGTCTAAAACACTTTCATATATTAACTGTCCCCAAAATATAGACTTTTTCTAATTTTCCCTTTAAAAGTGGTCTTTTTTTTTGACTCTCTTGAAAAGCCACACCATAACAATGGCCACCTAAGCAGGTCTGTACATACCTTGTCAAGTCATAGTACCTGGATGGAAGTGTTCGATCACCTTTTTCTCCCTTTTCCTGCCACCATTCCCAGCTCTTTTCCTTAACTACATCACAATTTAAATTGACAGCATGTCAGAAGCAAATGTTTTATATCTAACATAAGGCATAAAGTAAATGCCACTCTATTACATGTGAAGAGAGGAGTAGTAATAGTGAAGAATGGATTTTATGAAAATTATGATAAAATGAAAAAAAAAATTCTATTGCCTTCCTTGGATTTCTGCCAGTTTAAAATAAACAAGAATTTAGAAATAACAAATGAAGTCCTATCTTTATTGGTGAAACTACACTGTACTTAACTGCCACTTGTCATGCTCTGTGTATCTATCCAGCTTGTAATATGCTTATTGCTTTGGTTTAACAATATTAAAAGATCTCAGATGACTTCATAAAAAAATCTCAGCTGTTATAATTACCTACGGGGGAATATAGTGGTATTCTTTTAATTTATAGTTTTAGTTTAATCCGGATATTATTCAAATACTGTGGTAATTATAAATACTGGGGTCAATTATAAAAGCTTTAATAGATTGGAAATTAGCTCACGTGGGATTAGGTTGAGAGTATTTCTAACACACACTCTCCTCACTGGAAAAATACTGTCTTGAACCTCTCATGAATCTTTAACTGGGGCAAATAACTGCTGAGCTGTGTAAGACAGAAGGTCTTCATTCAAGAAAAGGACTTTATTCAGGCTAAGAGAATGTGTTTCTCATCTTTCTTCCAGCTGCAAGTGTTTGAAACAACAGTGTAACCCAATCAGACACCCTGACCCAAAGGCTGACATTAGCTTGTAGCAACATTCCCATTAGTTCCTCTTGCTGATATTTTTTTTGGTACTGAATAAGCACCTTTTGGGGATCAGGCGCTTCCAAAGGATGGCATGTGATCCTTATCACTATGTTGCACTTTCTCCCTTTTACTCATTTATGTCTGTTTTGCTCCACGTTGCATAGACTAAGACTCAATAGAGAAAATTATCTCAACGTTATTCAGTAACGTTCTTAAACTGTGTATTTACAAAGATTACACAACAATTCTTTTAATACCATGTCTTCACTTGTAACTCAAAAACTTATGCTAAATTGTCCTTATTGTTCTTAGTTCTCGCACTTGGTAGGAATGAGTCTGTCGATATCCACATACTGTGCCATTGTTTCACAGTTTGCCTCTGTTCTAGAGACCACGTGTGACCATATGCTATAGCCTGAGAAACAGTACTCAAACGTAAAACCCTAACTTCCAAAACATTTATTAACAGGTTTTCTACCTATGTGGTTTAGCAAGGTGTGCATTTAGCACTGGAGGAAGGAGGTTTATTAATAAATATTGTGTTCTTGTTACGGTATC
The DNA here is from genome assembly GCA_000699545.1 of Podiceps cristatus. Classification (NCBI taxonomy): domain Eukaryota; kingdom Metazoa; phylum Chordata; class Aves; order Podicipediformes; family Podicipedidae; genus Podiceps; species Podiceps cristatus. The sequence continues at coordinate 27,215 of KL289093.1, read as the reverse complement.
AGATTTTCTTTAGTTGTCTTTTTGAAAAGTACTGATTTGACGTGTCCTGCTTAATGGAGAAAGTCTGATAAAAGCATGTCCTGATAAGACATATGATGGTTCTTGTCATCAGCTGCACACCATGCAGTCCAGTCCTTGCAAGAGAAGAGAGTATTTCTCTTATCAGCATCATAATAAAGCATGAAATCCTCAAGGACATATTGAAGTCAGATACTTGATTAGTTTAGTCCAGAATATGACTGATTGCACTGTTCTTGAAAGAAGGGAAGGAAAAACAATGTCAGTCTGCTACAAATGCACAGAAAACTTTGGCATCGGGACATTTGTTACTTCATAATTTTTGGCGGATTTCTAGATGACTGTTGGGGACTGATGTGCATATAGGTACTGAATAAAATAACAGCTCGCCAGCCTGTTGTTTTACTTTTGTTTATAGAATCATAGTTTTAGTTTATGTTCACATCCAAGAAAAGTGAGGAGGAAAAGTCTTCCCCATTAACATCAGATGTGTCGTTAGGCAGTAACGAAAGGTAATGGAAGGCTTGAGCTTGGGGCTGTTGGGAAAGGGGGAGGACCACGGGTGCACCGTGCTGGAGAGGGCTGCTCCCCCTGCCCGGGCTCATGGGTGCTGTGGCCAGGCTGGTGGGAGGGCGAGAGGGCCCAACGGGGAGGGGTGCTGGCCTCTCTTCTGCTGTAGATGGACAGATGTTGCGTAGAGAAGCTGAGACATTTTTAACGATTGTGGCAGCACTAACTGCAGAAAGAGAAGAAAGGGTGGCAAAGTAAAAAAGAAAGAGAAAGGAGAGCACGGCTGTAAAACTCTTCCCTGTTTCTTGTAAGGAAAGGTTTGAATCTGCTATACCTGTCAGTAAAGCCATAAAAAAAAGATGGACCATCTTATTATAGATTATATAGCTCTCTGAATTTTTATGATTTCACTGACAGCCAAACACCAAATGAAGAATTTTTTTTTTTCCCCTCTCTTTCAATGTACGTGAGGTGTTTTATAGTCTAGCTCTTTTTTTCACCTATATGCTATTATCTCTCCATACTTGTTAGGGATGTGCCCTCCCCCAAAGTTCTCCTTATTTCTCCTCTGCTTCCGTGTAAATGAGTCACCTCTTTGCAACATTTTCTGCTGAATATTCTAATGCTTTGCCTTCTGTCTTCTTGGGGTGGGGGCTGGGCCAAGCTGTCTTGAAGTAGCAATATGTAGGTTGGTGAGAGATTTGAGGCCATATTGTATCTGGTAGTATAGCAACAGATCTACCTGCCACCACGGCATGCTCAATTAATCATTGCAATAATTCTCCGATTTTAATTTGAGACATTCTTACGGGATCAGACCGGTAAATAAGAATGTGTGACATACCTGCAGTCAATTGCTGGGGTTCATGCTGAAGTTAAAAATAGAGTTTCAGCAAAGTTTGCTGTTTTCTCCATATCCACAGCTATGAATCCTGTACTGGGGAACACCTAGGGCTGATTTACATGATGTGTTGGTACATGTATGTATCCTTTCACTGGTTCTTCAGTGCAAGTTTCTGAGAGCAATTAATTCAGCTTTTTAAAGCATTTATTAATTAGGTACCAAATTTATAATGGCATATTGGGGGTGGGGGAACAGGGGACCAAAACAAAACCACCAAACACACACCAGTGCAGCTGAAACCTTAATGACTTACACAGGAACTTACTTATCCAGATACTAAAAAGGACTCATTAAAGGGACTAATTTGAAATTTTAGTCTCATTTTTTCCCCCACCCTGTCATTATCTTATGACTGGAAAATAATTTATGCCCCTCTTGGGTTAGGAATAGGGTGTAAAAAGCATTGTAACATCAATTATTTTTTCTAAATAAGAACTCATAAAAAGTTACTGTAAGACTTGGAGTTCTACAGCTGATCAAACTCTTCAGCAAAAGCAGTAATAAGGTTGTGTGAGAGTTTGCTCAGTTTTGAAATTTATATTAATTCAGTATGTTTGCTTAATATGAGAGTAAGTTTTCTTATTGTCATCCAACAGCTCTGGTTTTGTCTCAGGTTAGAAACTAAGGATAGGTAAAATGGCTTGTGTGGCGTTTTTTTATTATTATTTAAGCTCTTAAGAGTGTAAATAAATCTTCAGTTTGTTTCATTTCCAGTCTGGAACAAAGTTTTATTTGTCAAATCATGGTATGTTATAATCAAAATCTTCAAAACAGCTAGCTTCCTTAAAAAAAAAAAAAAAAAAAAAAAAATGTTGTGAGGATGCCAATTCATTTGCTGGAAAGACAGATAAAACAAAAGCACAAAAAGAAAGAAAGCTTCATCAAAATATTTACATTTTCTTTTAAATTCTTGTGCATAGAAGTAGAGAATTGCTTTCTGAATTCCAGATACATACTCTTTTGAAGGGCCTTTTCTTAAAACTGATTTCAGTTCTTTTTGAGATAAGTGTTCCTTTATCCAGGAAAGAAAATCTTATTCAAAATGCTCTGTATTAACCTAGTGGCTCCTACAGAAGTAATTGGTGAAACTCTTGCTGTTATTGATGTGACTAGAGGTGGATCTATCATTAGGAATTTCAAAAAGCTGCATCCGACATCTGGTGGGGGTTGCCCTGTCAGATGGATGTTAGGGGCACTGTGCCCCATGTGCTCTTCACTGTAATTTCACTTTCACTTCGAATGAGATCCAGTGAAACAATTTGCAGTGCTGTTACTATCTTGCTGCTGGCACTGGTTGGACTTGTCATCCAAAACGCAGTCCAGCCTTGAATCAGGATTACAGGTTTGTGTCCAGCATCCCAGCAGAAAAATCTCATGAAATTTAGCAGGTCCTTTATGTCTTAAAAGCTAGTAGATAAATAGAAATCATGGTTTTCTTGCTGTCACTAATTATGGTATCTCATCTATGTATTATTCTAATGGCCGAACTCTTTTGTAATAGATCATAGAATCATTAAGGTTGGAAGGGACCTTTAAGATCATCAAGTCCAACTGTCAACCCACCACCACCACCATGCCTACTAGACCATGTTCCGAAGTGCCGTGTCTATACATTTTTTGAACACCTCTCAGAGATATGTTGTCTCAACCACTTCCCTGGGCATCTTGTTCTAGTGTTTTGACAAGGTCGTCTCACCTTAACGGGAACGTTTTTCAGCTAACTAGCAGAGAGACAACAAAAAGTGAAGAGACTGTCCCTGTCAGTGCTTTTGCCCCCTGCGAAAGCCTTGCCTTTCTGTAAATAGACTCCTCATCTTTAATGACAATTTCCACAGATGCTTATAACTAGACCTTGTGGGATATGTGTTTTCACGTGGTTGAATGCAGTTACCTCCTTTCCCTGTAGATCTTGTTGGTGACTGGGGGTAAATCTTTTTATCCAACAACATGTCTTGTCTGGTAGGAAAAACCCAACCTTAGCATCTAAAAGAGATGATTTGAGAGGCTGTCAGGAGCATGGCATTGCACTGATAGCCCTAACCCTTCCCTTATTGTAGGCTATCTTCACCACACACTTCATTCACTGGTCACGCAGCTGATTACCCCATAGCATGAGTGGTCACAGAGGATCCTCAGCTGTGCTGCGATATTGGCAACTGGCCACTCGGAGAGGTGTGTCCTGGAACAGAGACAGAAATTGCCAGTAATTACATCCATTGACATCTGTACCACTGATGGTGATACACGGAAAAAAAGGAGCTTGAGAAATGCCACTTGAAATTCAGGGCCAGCTGTTGAGCTCTGCTGCTGGCCCTTTTTTTTTTTTTTTTTTTTGGGATGGTTTTTTTTTTT
>KL289093.1:3831-23420 GCA_000699545.1 Podiceps cristatus | reverse complement strand
TGTAGCTAAATTAAAGAGGCTATTTTCTTTTTTTTTTTTCTTCTTTTTTCTTTTTTTTTTCTTTTTTTTTTAAAAGGTGCTAAATAGTTGAATACTAGCAAGTGCAATGCTAATGGCTATGTGTGAAACTCTAGGACTGTCCTTTAGGTTATGTATTGCATCACCTCTTATTGCATGTTCAGAGGATGCCTGCCTCAGTTAGTGTGCAGGATCTATTATCAGGAATAAGTAAAGTCCATGGGTATTCTCAAATCTAGTTACCTTTTTTGTTTCCTTCAGTCTACAATTAGGAAACAGCATTTCAGTTCTTATTTTTGTCTTTATTTGTTTAGCTGAATCATTGCTTTATGTAATCTGTTGTTTTTAAAAAACGAACAAAACCCCAACCAAAACAAACTCAAAAAACTCCATTGTAGTTAATCTCTTACGAAAAAGATATTTAGAAATTATTTTCAGGCCTTGATCACCTATATAATGTCTTTGATAAACCATATTTTCCACAAAGGATGATGTCGCTATTAATCTAGTCAAAAAATCCACTCTGGAGGGGTACAACATGATAGAAGGAAGCAAATGTAAAAACTTCACAGTCATGACATATGGGAGGATCTTTTGACCATAAAATTTTCTTAGTAGTATCATAAAGGAGCTGTCTTCTAGCAATATGCCATGTGATAGATTTATTCCTTCAAGCTAATTTCTGAATATAAGCAAATACCATGGGTAATGTTCAGGACTACATTTAAGTGGTTTAATACAACTAAATTTGAAATATACTATAAATATAAATGTATGGGAGGCTGGCGCTTTTGTGCCTGAAGTCTGAGATTCACTGAGTCACCTAAAATGAAATTCTTCAAACAGTCACCTGGAGCTGGAGCGTTAATACTTTTTTAAAAATGTAAGTGGGTACTTTGATCACATGGGGACTAAGCACGGCAAGTTAACTTCCATACTTTTGAAATGGGGATATTAACATGTAATAACTGCAAAGAACAGGGAGATTTTTCAATATTTTTGAAAGCGATAGTATATAAACACAGGGTATTGAGAAATAGCACTGAAACTCCTTTCGGTCTGCTGTGTGAGGCTTCCAGATATAGATGTGTTTCAGGAACATAGGGGAATATTACACTTTGATTTATGTTGACAGATAGTATTATATTTATGGAAATTTTAATACTAATCTCTTTCAAAAATGTACATTGAAAGCTTTTTCATTAGCATCCATACCTTGTAGTTTTTAATTTTGTTTCTTGTTTTCATCTGTTTGCCACTCCAACCCTTTCCTCTCTTTTAATACATCAGCAGCGGTTGGGCTGCTGCGGTCAAAATTAATTTTATAAATCCTTGCATTTTTCTCTTCTATCAGCCCAACATAGGGGATGAATCCATGACAGACTCACCAGCTGGTAGAGGTGATAAAATATCAGGTTACAATTTCATAAATAATGTTAAAAAATAGGTATCATGTTCTGACAGATAAATCGAACCCATTTGAAGTAGCGGTCCGTCAACTCTCAAATTGGAAAAAGCTGATGTATCTATTCTTGAGCCTCTGTTTCAATGACAGTTGTCACAGTTTACACAAATGCATCTTGTATTTTGGGGTGAGAAAATAAGGCACACTGCAGTGTGGGGGCTAGAAAACACCTCCAGGTTTACTCGAGAAGGTCACGGTTAAAGAACACTTTTTTAAAGTTTGACTCCTTGCCAATTAGCTCCGAAGCAGGCAACATCATCACACCTTCGTCGCACAAAGCATGCCATCGCATGGCACCTTCCAAAGCGTTGCCTCACTGCTCCCCCTTAAAGCACGGAGCGTACTTCAGGTTTTGGGCATTCCCAGTTGCAGCTTTTCATTACGGTGCCATGTTACTCCTTTTTTAGATTTTCTTTGATAATGTTGCTGCGTAGCCTTCCTGGAAAAACAAGTTTTTACATCTTGTTTTTAAACAAACGGTTGACTGTTAGGAACTTGTGCCCAAATGATGAGACACTTTTAGGACCCACATGAATGGTCTGGGAAGGACATCAGCCTCTGCTGCCCTATGAAATCTGTCTGAGCTCCATCTTGGCTTTCGCAATGCAACCTTTACTCCCATCCTTCTGCATTGTCTTGTCTTGTACCTGTAGCTGTCAATCCCTTTACAAGTCAGATCCAGCAATGATCTCTTTTTGTACATTGCAAGAGGTATGACTTAGTTTTGGCTAGGATTGTTTAGCTCTAAAACCAGTGGCAAAGAACTTTAAGGGAAAAAAAAAATCCTATTAAAACTTTAAAACTTGTTCGGTGTTTTTTTCTTGTGTGAACTGTTCAAATAATCAGTCTGCTGATTATTTATGCATTCTATTTGGGATAGAGTGACCAAAGATCAAGCATAATTTTCTTTCACTTTGTTCTATTTTTTTTCTTTTACTTGGTGCCCTGTTAAAAAACAAAACCAAAACAAAACAAAAACCAAACATGATGTCGTGTAAGAGTTTAATCTGTTTTTTGAGCTTCAAGGGGCATACTTACCAATCCTCTGTTAAAAGAAAGATCTCACTTGGTCATTATGGCTTGCATAATTATATTCCTCATTATATTATTCCTTTTTTGGACATTAGCTTTAGAAAGCTCAAAATATGTCTACCACAGTCTACCCCAATTTAACAATGGGCTTTTTCTGCTGTTCTTGGTGTTAGTGCTATAGCTCTATTCAAATAAATAAATACACGGAATTGCATCCTTTAAAGATGAACATAATGCACCCTCTGGTCTAATGTATCAAATGAATCGTGAGTATATATTTATAATTAAAGTTGTCTGTTTTGTTTTAATTCCCAGGTACTTTTCCAAGTCATTTTATTACCTTTTGCTTTAAAGTAATTAAGTCATTTAATTCCTACCCCCATAAAAAGCGTACTTTCATGTACTTTCAGAGTGATATGTGATCCATGTGGATGATATTCAGGGATACAAGAAACTACAATCCAACTGATCTGCCACATTATCATCAGCTTGATATAGGAATATGTCGGCTTTATCCCCGTCCCTTCCCCTCTCGCTGTCTGTCTTGTTATGCTGTGGGTAGCCTACTATTAGACTAGGAGAAACTTCTCCTTCCAGTGCCACAGCAGGAGAGCCAGCCTGGCAAGAGGTTAGTGATGAGCTATTGCATCAGTCACATCTTATTTTCAGTCCATCTTTATCTGGGATTATGTGGTGTTCGAGAGAGTTGCATATGCAAATTAGAATTATTTGTTCACTTTACTAATAAAATGCTAACTAAGAGACAAAAATACCATTACTACTAGCAAACAGCCTTAGGGACCAAAATACCTTTTGGTCATGGGAAGGATCAGGTCTACTAAGAATAACCTTATTTTTTAGAAATTAATGTATACATCTATATATATGAAGCATAAAAATAAACACACCTTGACTGCTAAGTAATTCTGATAGGTAGCTGCAATGCTGTCTCTGCAACTGTAATTTAGTTAGAATTGGTACCTGTTCTGTATCAAACTGCAAACCTTTCTGTTTAGTTTATCAGAATATCTGCCTCTCCTTCATATTTCTGCAGTTCCTTGTACAATAGCTACAGCAGCTACAGGTGCTAAGGTCGCCTCATGAACAGCAGTCAGTCATTGTGTTTGCCTTTTTTTATTTTGTTTATAGTGGAATCAGCCTCCTGATCTTGGAACTTGGGGTTGTAGCAATTTCTTAATATTGTATATTAGACCATTCCCGCTTTGGTTCTGAACTCAAGGTTAGACCTTTTTATCTTTGCTTCCCTTTTTTATGAGTTTGTTGTATCTGAAGACTGAGCTACGAGGGAGGTTTCACACTCTAATGGTCAATGGATGGTGTTGGTGAGGTATCCTAAAAATCCAACATGGTCTTTATGGCAAGTATGCGCGATAATGCTGAAAACAAAAGTGCAAATAAAGTTTGGCACCAAAGAAAAGCTCATGTTTTTATTTAAATAATTAAAATGCGTTTTCAGCAGTAATGAATATGCTATCTTGACTGCGCTGTGCAGCAAGTACATCTCTGCCATAGCCTGAAGGGACTGCAGCCTCCTTAGCCTTTCCCCTCTTGCTGAGACTCCTATTTAGTGCTTCTTGTGGTCGTGGCTTTTTACAGCTTGGATTCTTGCCAGCTGGAGATTTCCTGAGACCACAAATCCATTTCATTTAAGCCAGTGTACATCCATCAAACGCTAACAAAATATGCTATGCGCTCTCATTTGTTCCATCCGGTTGCCATTTGTAGAGACGTTTGGATGGAGAAGGGCATGGGTCTGAACAGGCTCTACCATCCTTTATAATGTAAACAATGTGGGGAAAAAAAAATAAAAATATATATATATATTGCGCTTAACTTCTCCCACAGGCAAAATGGTTGTCAGACAGGAGAGCTGAATTGTCACGAGTATCCATACACATCAGAAGTCTTCAGTAAATGCCTAATGTGTGGTTTAATGAAACTGCTATAAATTTATGGGCAAGGCTCTAATTCTTATTTTTCAGGAGCTGCAAATTTCTGCTGGTGTGGAAGTAATTATTGATACCCTTTTCTTATCCCTCTGTTTTTCTGCATCTCATGGCTAGAGTACTTTATGGACTTGACAAGCAAAACACAAATTTCCCACTTAAAAAAAAAAAAAAGGAAGGGAAGGGGAAAGGAAACCAATATAAGGTGGGACAGATCATAATTTTAAATGTACCTTAAGAGGCAAATTAATATTACATAATATTTCCCAAAATCTCTAATGAAGCTATTGCTGATTTTCAGTAAATGCTAGATTTTCAGGGAATTGAACTCTACGTATCTGCTAGCTTCTTCTTTGTCCATACTTTTGCTTTCAGACCCTGAACTGTGTCCAAGAGAAGATACTCTTGAAGTGTTCAAGTACAGGCTTTCTATCAAAATTATTTCTATTTAAGAAGTAAGACCATTTCTTCTTTATATAGTGGATCTGAAAAAAGTTGACTAGTGGTGAAATTTGCTTTTTAACTTACTCTGCTGGGTATAACAGATTCATGGTAACTCAGCAATGTATCTGCTCTGAAATGATTAACCCCTGAATGCTTGCTTTTATTGATGGCATAAATATAAATAATTCCTATTAAATGGATGTTTAGTACAGTAGAATTTAATGGGTTCTGTTTTTTCTTCTATTTTTAGCAGAAGTTATTACATGTGGGTTTACGTTTTGTTGTTGTGGGGCTTTTCGTGATGGTGTAGAGGTTTTTTTTTTTTTCTTTTAATGACCCATTTTCTGGACATCAAAGTGTGTAGATCCATAGCTCTTATCCAACACTCTGCAAAACAATACGCAATGCAGGATCTCCCTTCTGGTGGTTGACTTTGAATTCAAGCCCTTGTCCTTGTCACTGCAGCCCACTTCTATTGCTAATCAAAGGGTTTACACCCCCCGCAAGTATCAGTGTTTGAGGTACTGATCTACAGAGGATCACGGGAGATCTACTGATCTCCCGTGCATTCAGGAGAGAATTGTTTGTGGAGTCTTCCTCTTCTGCTTAGAAAATGTGGCTAAAGTGGCTAAATTCTGCTCCCTTACTCATGCAAAACCAGTCATTGACTTCACTGGTATCACTTGTGTAGACTATTAGGATTTTGCAAGAACATCTTTAGGGCAATTGACAAATGGATTTCTGTCTGTGAACTGAAATCCCATCAAATAATCTGAATTTCTGATTACTGGGAATATATAACACCTGTTGCTCAGTGGTGACCTATGGAAAATTAGCTGTGCAGCTTGGTATGTAATCTTTCCTGAAGAAGGAAATACAAATGCCGTAGGATAAAACTCACTTATCTCTTAGTGCTTGTTAGGTTTGGATTTAATTTGAAGTCTTGAGTTTTGCTTACTATAGTCAGGGAAGATTACTTTACAGGCTTCTGTGAAGCCTGCACCTTCACCTTCGCCTGCAAGCTGAAGAAAAAAAATAGATGATGGCTTCTTGGAGTTCCATCACTTGCAATATTCTGCCACGGTGCAGTTAAGTAGTGTCTGCTGAAAGACAGCAGTGCAGAACTTGAGTGGGGATATTATTCATTATTCAAACAAATGACATGGCAATAACTAATTTAGAACTTCTCACCACAGAAAAATTTTACTACTTGATAATATGTTGCTACACATAGAAGTCTTTAATTATAAACTAGTAACAAATGAGGAAGGGGGAAAGAATGCCGCTCTTTAGACTTGTACTATGACAGCCTTAGCTCGGCCCAAGTGTAGCTCACAGACTTGCTGGCTGTATCCGTGATACATGTTCTATAACATTAATAAAGATTCTCATACTTCTCGCTTCAATCACATGTTTGGGTTCCATATTCTAAGAAAACTCCATATGCACGGTTTTGTACAAGAATAACTCCAACATGTAACTGCAGAAATTTTTATGGGGTTACAATGCATCATAAATCAAAAGTAAAAGATAATAGTAAGAAAATTTATACAGTAATTAAATTCCCACTCTTTGATTTGTTCTTCTCTAACTTCATTTGACTTCCGTAAATAATACAGATGATATCTATAAATAATGCAAATAAAATAATCTGGATAGACATATAGCAACATAATTCAAGGGAGGGAAAAATAAATCATTGTCAAATAAAGCAAATCATGAGACTGATAAAAAGTTAGGGTCTTTTTCAAAGAAAAAGTTATGGAAGTGCTAATTAACACCAACCAACCATTGTTTGGTGATTATTTTTTTTTTATTATTTTAAGGGAGGGGGCAAGGATTTCTTTGCTATGCAACTTCAACACTTTCAATTGAATGCATTCATTACACTAACCCAGTTAATAGCCCTTTTTAGATAGTCATTAGGTTGAATTGCCACTTTATACAATTGCAAGACTCATGGTCTGAAGTGTAGGGGAGATGAGCTCCAGAGGAAGAGAGGTTGGCCAGAGCAGGAACCATGAAGACATCTGCTGCAGAATGGAGATTTGCCTGGAAATAGTGGATTGGACATAAAGTGGCTTGATCTGCTCATGTAGGTTGCAATGTTAAGGACACTCCTTTTAGGAGCAAGTAAGACCAGTTTCTAATTGAGAAACAAGGTGAAACTGGTGAGCAGTTGCCTTGAACGATGCAATGTGAAACTGTGTTCAAAATACGTTTGTTGTAGAAAGGGTTGAAACAAACGTTTGGAAATCCAAACCCCCTTGCTTTCTAACCCATCGTTGGAGGAGGCTAAGTGCGGCTGGGCATGCTTCCGAGTACAAAAACTCAATAACAACTAGTTTGTTATTAATCAGGCATTCTTTGATACAGTGCCGGGCAGCACTGGGGATCACTCCTCCATAAATGTTCTGCTGAGTCAGCAGAGCTTGTCAGTTCATATACGGAAAAATCGTACATATTCATCAGATTTCCTGTAAAGGGCAATCTTTACGGTGCTGAGTTCCTGGAATTCATTTGCATAGTCCAAGCATGTGCTGAAGAATTAAGGTTAGGGTCTTTTCACCCTCCAGTGGTTGTCCATAGTCTTCCTCAAGGTGTCAGCTAGTTGAACTTTGGGCTTCCTTTGTCCATATATAGTCATTGCATTAGTTCATCAGTCCTTCAGCCTCTGAATGTTACAAGGGGGTCAATTGAAACTAGTTCTTTGGTACTTAGCACAAATGTCCCGAGTTCCTGTTATCAGTGGTTTACTCGGGAAGACTAACGAGCTTACTCAAGGTCTGTTTTAATCTTGTCAGGATTTCTTGCCTGTCATGAACTCTGCTCAGCAAGTAACTAAAACTATCCTTGCGAGGAAAAAACAAAAAAAAAAAGATACGAGGAAAATTTAAAAAAAAAAAAAAAAAAAAAAAAAAAAGCAAGTATAGCTTTTATGTGTTGCAGTAAGGTCTTACTCAAGGATTATCAGGGATTTAACCCTTTCAGGGTGTGTTTTTCTTGTTTTAAAAGGAAAAGGCTTATTCAGGATAGATCTCTTCTGCGTAGAGGTGTATGCTGTTGAATTTTATGAGGCAAGTGCTTTAGTAACGGCTTGGGTGGGGAGGTGAAAGCGTAAGGAAGGGGGTGTAGCAGAAAGGAGAATTGGGCAGGATGAGATCTCTTGGAGATGAGACTGCAGCTGCAGCCGGTGTGCTGGCTTGTGTGACTAGCACAGCTGTTAAATTACCAGCTAGCCCCAATGGCAGGAAAAATACGCAAGAAATGCTGTTAATAGGAGTAGATAATAGCAAGCCTAGTTAGGCAAATAAGGGGAGACATATACTGTAAGCAGCAAAGTGTAAGAATTAGTGAACAGTAGCAGGCAATCAGCGGTGACCGGGGAAGCTGACGGGACACGGACCCTGAAGCGGGGTGGCCTCGGGGAAGCCAGATATACATTAACGCAGCAGCTGTCAGTCCAAAAGAAGTGGGGTACCTGCGAGAACACTTGCTTCTACATTCCTGGGGAGATCACGAGGCGCCTCGTCTCTTCAGGGAGGTTTCACAAAGGGAATCGTTACTGTGTTGTCCTTTTCTCCTGGTTCTAGTGAAGCTCCGCTCGATCAAGGCCATTTTAGGATTTAATGGCTGTGGGCTGGGTATTTAGACAATGTAATTTTGTTTCTCAGGTATCTAAGAATGGGCTTGAGGTGGTCTTTGGTGTTTTAAATAGGATCCTCTAGAAAGTGAGAGCATGTAGAGTCACACAATAGAGAGAGTCTTTGAAACACACACCCCTGTGCAAACGCAGTGAAACAGTGATTCATAATTTAAAAAAAAAAAGCCCCAATATTTCACTAAAGTTTTGGCTTACTTTAAGAGGCAGTTATATACTATTTTGCATACAGAAAATCAAATATGTCAACAGGGAACTGATTATCCCAACATTTGTTAAATATTGGCCTATTTTGGGGGATAATCACTGGAATGTTGCTAGACAATAATTTTAATTTGCCCAATAAACATAAGGAGATTTTAGGTAGAAGTAGGTAGGCTTTGTTGACTTGACAAAAAGTTCTATTTATAAAAAGCAAAATATTAATCAAACAATACAACCCCTGATATGACTTGAAGGAGAGTGCCATATGGTGTTTCTATAATCAGTCTTTACAGGGACTTTGGATATAGCTAAAGGACTTTCTATCAATTTATCATTACTAATAACAGCCAGGCCCTTGTGTCATTGCCACTGACAAATGATTTTTGTTTCAGCGCTGGTGTTGGCATTTTGGCAATCCTTCAAATAGACTTAAGTACTGGCTTCATTAGTTTAATGAAAAATACGTTTATGTTTTCTCCTGAAAAAGAGAAAGTAGCGGAGAGCTATTTTTTTCAACATTAGGTTGCTCAAGTACTTAAAAAATATGAACAGATGCAATAAGGTGTTTTGGTCAAGCTGAAAATGCTATATCATTTGGTGTATGTCTTAATGAATTTCAGGTGGTGCTGGTACTAAGAATTTGAAAACGTGCACTCCCTGTATTTCTGCAGTAACATATTTTGAATATTTCTTTAGGTAAAATGACTCTTTAAACTACTGGTCAAGAGTATTTTAATATGGCTAGCAAATCTTTTTATTCAAAGTAAATGTTTAAACACCTTGAGCAATAACAAATCAAGAAGTAAGTTTCAGGCAAACAACCAATTTTTAAAGAAATGGGGCCAGTCAGGTTTTGCAGCACGTATAAACTGAACAGAGCCTTATCAATAAAATGATGCAACTGCACTAATGCCCTTTGATAATTGGGGAACAAATCCAGTGCTTGCTGTAGTTAAACAAGTAGTCTACTGACATAAGTGGTGATTACCTAAGGCTGAACGTAATAGAAAAACGTTACCAGAAACAAACAGTAAGTGTCTTTCACCTATACTTTAGATTACATAAAAATCTGTGTAGTAAATAAAAGAATAACGAATAAAGAAAAAATAGAAGAAACAATGTCTAAACTTTTCATTGCTTTAGGTATCAGTAATGAGCTTAGTAAGCGTTAGGCAGTAATACAACATCCTTTTAAATTGAGTCTTTTCATTGATTTTTAGAAGGTTTAGAGGAACACTGCAAGTTTAGGAATAAACATCAGTAGTTTACAGTTTCCAGGATTGAGACAGTAATTTCAGAAATACAAAGCAAACTGCAGTACTAAGAGAGAGATAAAATCTTGCAAGGAACCTAACAGATATATCGTATTTTAGAAACAATATGTAGCGCATCATATATCACAAAATATTTCCAAGCAGTGATTCAACCAGATAAAGCAGACAAAGCTTTTTGGTTGAAGTAAATTCAGCAGCCTGAAGTGTAAGTGGTAAAGGAATAAAAATATGTTATTGTGCTGCAGTACTTAAAAGTAGACTGTAATGTAAACTGGGCACCACTAGAACCACAAAAATATCATAGGTTTGTATTTATTTTTCAGATTTGCGTCTTGTTACATGCAGATTGCGTTTTAACAAGAACTGTACAGATCTCTGTTCTTTTACTTAATATATAAAGTACAATCACTTAAAAAAATCATAAAGTTAACATTTTAAAACCATAAACTTTAATCAGTGATGTATTTAGATGTGAAATTTTTGCAAATTAAACATAACTTTCATGCCCTCCTCGTTACGGCAGCACCAGAGAAAAGATAAGTTCCATTCCTCAAGGCTATGAATTTGAAAAGCATTTCTCAGGCTTGAAATGATAAATGATACTTGAAAATTGTAATACTTTGGAAACTACAACAAAATTTTGTCAAAAGTATCTCCTTGACTAGTAAAGTGAAATCGAGAGTGAGGAGAGCGTCCTCATCAGCACAAATATTCAGAGCTTTATAAGCGAAGAACTGCTGAATCTTCAAGTGATGTTGGGAACTGGTAGTTATATAGGGTCACTTTTGACCAAATATGTTTTCTATTTAGAAAATATTAATAGAACTTATTACAGTACAAATATTGCTGTGAAGTGGTCAAACTAATCCACGAGAACTGTTAACAAAACCCAAGGTCAAAGTAATTTCTGTGGGAAAACATATCAGCATTTCTCTGGGTGAGTTTGTATCACCGCCTCAAGAGGCTGTTACATATTCTGCCAAAACCCGTCTCGAGGTGGGGAGATGAGATTGCTGTTTTTGATATAGATCCCCAACTGTAAACCTTCCCCAAAGAGCCATCGGGACACTCCTTACCCATATAGTGTCCCATCGGGACACTATATTTATCCTCGGCTCCGAGGACCTTTTGCCTAATCCTCCTCTGAGCAACTTGGAAACTCGGACTTTGCTTTGCTGTGTTTTTACACTTCTCTCCCCCTTTGTCTCATGGACAAATAGGTCACCCTGAGCACCCGACAGACTGCCAGAGGCTCCCAACAGCTGCCTCACCCACACAAGGTATACAAGAAGTGAGCTTGTGCTCTGCTAAGCAGGACCCACAGAAATGCGGGCATGCTGCTGACTGAGCAAATAATTCTCATCTAAGCCTTTCAATTTTTGACACAGTAGAGGCTTTCATTCTAAACCTCCAATTCTCTGAATTTATTGTAAAGTTTTACACACCAAAATACCCTTTCCTAGCTAGAAAATTAAATTAAAGAAATGGAATTATTACGGTTTTATACAGGAGTGCTAATAATTTGAAATATATAATTCTTAGGAGAAAAATTCAAATGCAGTAGGTGATTAGGGTGGTATTACTAGCTGGCAAACAAAAAATTACTGTAAGCTGAACAGCAGGATGTAAGGTTATTGTGGTGAATTATAAAAACCTTTGGCACATTGTTAGAGTGTCTCTCTATGGTACTGTGTTATCTAATTTCAAATATTGTAATTAAAATTGGACAAACTTTGAATTAACGTAGCTGAGGCTTATCTTCCCAAATGCACTCTAAAATTTTCCTCTGTCCTTATTTTGCGTAAGAGAGACTGAGAATAGAGAATGGTCATAAAAAGTCTTGGAATTTCGTTCTTGGGTGACTGTGCTGCAAGCCGAGTTCAGCACTCGGTGGCCGAGGCGAGCGGCCCCGGTGCCGGCAGGGTCCTCAGCAGAGCACTCCAGCATGGTGCATGGGGTGGTGAGGTGGACCTGCTGGGAGTTGGCAGCAACTAATGAGACCTGCGTAGGGCCAGGAGCAATGGTGGCCAATACCTAACACCTATAAAAGAAGGGAGAGGATGGTCCCCAACATCTAAAGGGTGTTTTCCAACCTAAATGATTCTATGATTCAAAGTAGGTGTTATTGCTTAGGTCTTTCAGAAGTGTGATGTTTTCATAAAATCATCAAGGTTGGAAGGGACCTTTAAGACCATCAAGTCCAGCTGTCAACCCAACACCACCACCATGCCTACTAGACCATGGCCCGATAGACCATTGTCAAATGTTTATCAAATGTGATGAGGCTGGGAAAAAGACTGAATTCAGTAGTTCTGACTATTTAAAAATAGATGGGAAATATGCTTATTGTGAAAGCCTAGCTGGAGAACTGTAAAGGAACTGCATATGTACTTTTTCAGTAAAGGAAGCAAATATGATCAGTAAAAATAGCACGCTTTAAATCTTGCTAAACCTTTAAAAGTGGTATGGAATTAAGGTACCTTCCAATGGTTATTTTGGTCAGCGCTCCTACTCAGAAAATGCACCTCGCTTCAAAATGTAAGTGAAATGGTGTAACGCAGACACCATTTGCAAAATGTGTCCGATACAATCTCTGCCTTCACAGTACTGAAATCTGAGCACTGCCTTGTTGTATGTCGTTATGCCAGACAGATACGGAGCAGAAAAATGCTTACAATATCAAAACAGTCTATTTAAAATGTGTGGAATATGATTTGGAAATTGCTCCCAAGTCTTTTCTATTTTGTGTACTCTCCACCTGGCAAAGCTGTCATATTATCATAATAATATAAATGGTATCTGTAAATAATATCATCTATACATAACTTTTTCTGCCTAAATTTTCTTTTTCAGCCTTTTTTATCCACATATAGCTAAGAGAAATGATACAAAAATACCTAGTGTTTTTCTGCTATAGAAAATCTGTGGCCTTCGATAAGATATGAGCACATTATTTTTTTTCCAGTTTCTCAATTTCTTTGCTTGTGGTACTTATTCATACAAAATATATCCATCCAATTTACCAGGGCAAGTTATTTTTCATTTTTGAGTCCTAAGTGGGCAACTAGAGTTGGGAAAGCGTAAGAGAAATAAGGAGGACTTCCTGGAATCAGACTTCTTCAGTGTATTACTGTTATGGCAGGCTTATGTGAGAAAACTCAATTTGTCATTCTTTGAAGATGATAAAGAAATACTATTCATAGAATGAGTCTCCAGAGTAAGTATCTGAAAATCAAAACCAGCATGCCATTTATTTGAAAGCTTCTCTTCCTATTTGATTAGATTTTTTTGTCCTATGCAAGACCTGCAAAGTCTGTCTTGAAGATGGTTCTTTCTTCAGTGCCTTCCATAGAGCTAACCACCTTTTTTTTTTTTATTTTATTTTTTTTTTTTTTTTAATGTACTGCTCGAGTAACTGCTGGTGAAGGCATGGACCCTTGATAGCAATCAGCAGATGATTAACTCTGCTTCCCTGATGGTTTAAAGGGTAGATGATGATTTGAGCTTCTCTAACAGTGCGATGATCAAATGGAGTTCCCAAACTGTCCAGTATTGACTGACAAAAAATTGATTTCCCCAAGGCTGTTTTGACTAAATTTATAGCATACCTCTGACAGAGAAGACTTTATATTTAGATTTAATTTATGTTTGTGTTACAGTTCCCCTACTTCTGATGCTTTGGGACTGACCAAAATAGTTTCTTTAACAGGGGCAGCAGAGGCTTTTCCCACATTCAGCTTTACTTTTGTCTCTATTGATCCTCTTGAGTAAGGACAAAATCTTTTGTAAACTAAGGAGAGGGGTTACGTGGCTAAGTGTACCGTTTTACCGTTTTGTTGATACTTAATACTGGCTGTTAATTTCAGTAGTTAGATTATTCAGTTGTAACCTTAAGAAAGTGATTTCATCTGGAAAAATGAGAATTCATCATATCAACTAAAGGTAATTACAGGACCTCTACAAATTCATTAATACATATGAAAGGATTTAATAATACATTGTTATTTGAATTTTTTAACATTTAGAAGCACATCAATACAATGTAATGTGCGCTGGCAGCCCAGAAGGCCAACCATCTCCTGGGCTGCATCCCCAGCAGCGTGGGCAGCAGGTCGAGGGAGGGGATTCTGCCCCACTCTGGGGAGACCCCCCTGCAGTGCTGCCTCCTGCTCTGGGGCCTCAGCACAGGAGAGACACGGAGCTGCTGGAGCGGGGCCAGGGGAGGCCATGAAGGGGCTGGAGCCCCTCTGCTGTGGGACAGGCTGGGAGAGCTGGGGGTGTTCAGCCTGGAGAAGAGAAGGCTGCGGGGAGACCTGATTGTGGCCTTTCAGTACCTAAAGTGCCTACAGAGAAGGTGGAGAGGGACTTTTGACAAGGGCATGTAGGGATAGATTTAGGTTAGACATTAGGAAGAAATTCTTCCCCATGCGGGTGGTGAGGCCCTGGCCCGGGCTGCCCCGAGCAGCTGTTGCTGCCCCATCCCTGGCAGTGCCCAAGGCCAGGCTGGACGGGGCTCTGAGCAGCCTGGGCTGGCGGGAGGTGGCCCTGCCCGGGGCAGGGGGGTGGCACTGGGTGATCTTCAAGGTCCCTTCCAACCCAAACCATTCTATGATTCTATGATAAATAGATAGAATAAAATAAATAGAGAATAAAATGACTTCTGTTCTGCCTCAAAGAATTTTGTGTCAAAGCTTCACACCTATTCTAGGTCGAATCTTTGTAGGCTAAAATTGAGTTTTCCCACAGAATATTGATTTCTTCATTCCCGATTAATAATTTTGGCTAGCAATAGTTGTTCATTGCTTTCCTGGTTTGCATTTAAATTTTTAGCAAAGAATTGGTATTTTTTAATGCTGAAATTCAAAGTGAAACACATGAGGATTTTTTTTTCCTAGGTGTTGTATTTCCAGATGATGATGTTCTTGAGATCAGAGTGATTTATATATGACCATTTTATTTTTAATTGTTGCTCATTGTTTTTCCTGTGGTACTTTCTTTTCCTTCTTTTTATTTTTTGTGAAGTATCACTATCCTGGATAACTTCATCTATAGTCAATAGCAGTAGAGTGAATGTTCCATACATTCTTTAAAGAATGCATTTCTTTGTTTCTAAAATACCATTATATATTTAAGACATTCTCCTGTTAAAGAGGAAAGTTATCACAGATGATATATTTTCTTGTGAAGCCACCTAAATTAATTGCAGTGGTTAACTACTGTTAGCCACTATGAAGGTATCAGGTTTTTTTCTTAATTTGCTATATAAATCCATGATTTGTGTCGCATCTTAATCAGGTGTCTGGCTCTAAATGAGATTGGGCTTGTCACTGCAGTGGTGGAAGGTCAGTGGATATATACGTGGAGTTTGAATCAGAAAAAAGTTCAGACCAACTTTCCCAATGCTTATTGGGAAGCTGTTTCAAAGATTTTTCACTTCATCCCTCACAATTACCTATTTTCACTTTTTCTCACATTCCCTGGTGTTATCCTTTCAACTTTTCTCCCCCTAAAGAACCCTCTGAGTGTCACCTTCCCTTGATTTGTGAATACACATCTCAAAGATGTGCTCAAAACATATACAGATAAATCTTTAGTGTGGTATTTATCAACGTAGCACTTTATGCTTTTTACACCTGACTTTCCTGTTTCTTCAGGCTGTAAACTGTGCAAGGAAGGAAATGGTACCTATGTGCCTTTATTGTGTCAAACAAAGGAGGCTTAATCTTTAGTTTGGTCTCTAGTACTTTCAACAGCAGTTCTAGCCTTAATCTGGGTTAGAATTGGTTTTATCCACTGTCCTGTGCTGTACAGCTGTTTGGTTATTGTGTCGTAGAGGTTAGAAACTTGTTTGGGTTTTTTTATTTTTTTCTCATGTCATTAGAAAGCGCGTGTTCAAAGTCATAAGAAGGAACTATAGTCTTGGGTTTAAGGCACGTATGAATATGACAGACTCCCAGGGAGTCCTCAGTCACTATTTTCTGTCTTCCCGATTTCTACTTGTTGTTTCTTTCCCTCAACTTTCAGGTATCAACTCTCCACCTAATTACAAAGTTTTGAAGGGACCACATGCTGTTACCTTCAATCTTGCTGGAGACCTGGGCACTTCCTATGGCATTGCAGTGTCCTGATTTATAGATTCAGCATGCTTTTCAGTGTGATAAATTCCGCTATCAATTTACATTGTAATTGCTCGTAACTCAAGCTATATTGTAATGCAAACGAAGATGTTCATTTACTGCTTCCAAAATAGTCAACATTATTACAGATATTTCTAGAAAATGTATGAAGAGATGAAAGAACAATCTCATTTAATCGGCTTACACAAAGATTAGACTGGAGAAGTTGTGCCATCGCTTGTAACTTCCTGACATGTGTCTTCGGAGATGTTCTATCTTTCTGCATGCTGTACGCCAGCCGTCACGCACACCAGAGACAATCCGTTTCATAGCTAATCTCCTTTTCGAAACCCTCCCGTAGGTGGAAACAGATTTAGTGTCTTTCTTCCAACCTTGTGTTTTTCTTTTCAGGAGACAGCCTTGCTGGTTGCCTTTTTTTTTTTTTAAAACTACCTTTTCCTCTTCCCTGGAGATGCAGATGGCTCTTGATTAGATCAGATGCCATCTCCTGTCCTTGGGGGGGAAAACAAAACCCAAACCACTTACTTCCCCATAGTTGACTCAGCATGAATCTGAATCTTGCAGTAGCAGTCTCTTCTCTGAAAAACTTCATAGTGCTTCAGTTTCTATGTTTGTAAACATGTCTGGTATGTACCACTAAATGGGGCAGTTACCTATATTTTAATAGCTTGTAAGATCAAGCACAACAATAATAAAAAGCTCTGGGTAGATAGCATGTCTGAGATGATTTGTTCCCATCTTCTTTATCCTAAAGACACTGGCAATAGCTATAATTAGGGAAGCTGAACCTCTGCCCCATTATCTACCAGGTGTTTCCAATTAAATAATCATTTAGCCTTTTCATCCTTACTCCAGCTTAAACATTAACACAGGAGGACTATGTTAACTGTCATGTTAATAATAGATAATGCTCAGAATCTATATTTTATTTTTTTTTTTTTTTTTTTTTTTTTTTTTTTTTTTTTTTTTTTTTTTTTTAATCAAAATTAAGCTGAAAATATAGGCAATGCAGGACTGTGAGCATTTGAAAAACATCATCCTAAGGTTCTAATTGCATCATTCAGAATAAAATTGCAATTGTTTCATAACACATGATCTCACATAGAAAGACCTTTTTCTAAAGAGAAGGTTGTTGCCGAGGTGCATGGTACTAATTCCTCCTTCAGCACTTTGGGTGTGGGCAGAGTGCCCAGACTAAATGAGCTTTTAAGGCCCTGCACTTAGTGATTAATTTTGTCCATTTTTTTTAAACACATGATTGATTTGATTATATTTATCAAATTAACAGATATTGATTAGTTGTCCTCCATTTTAGAGAACTGCCAGAAAATAGCTACATTGGTGGGGAGGAAAAATTCTTTATTGTCTACCGGAAAGGTATAAATGACTTTGTAAACACAAATTGAGAAAGAGGGGGAAGTCTGAACTTGTTTTCATATTCAAGTTGGTTCAAATATATCCAGATATAAACTTGCTGAACTACTGAACTACTTTATTAGCCAAATTTACAAATTGGCCCAGCCACTACAAGTACTCAGAACTATTAACCCCCCCTAACTTTATACGTTCTGAATTAAAAAAGCAAACAAAATAGTGGTAGGTAGAGGCTTTGCACTACACAGAATCTCAGGAATGTATCTGAGCTCTGTCATCTTTCTGTCTTTGGATAATAGTTGTTTTCTACTTAGGGGGTGTGGGAAAAAGCAAGGATAAAAGCCAACCTTATATGGACAGGCTGTTCCAGTGTTTTGTGGACCAAGCTCTACAAAAAGGAAGAAAGAGGATAAATGTCTTTTTGATACTTCATGTAGTTCAATAACAATATGTTTGAGTTTACTTTAAATTGAACAGTTATTCCTGTGGGTTTTTGTCAGCTTGATCATTAACGATGAGCTTCCTGTGTTTGTTCATCGCCATTCATATAAAACACATTTAAAATGTTCTCTGTTTAACAAACATGAATTTAATCTCATTGCATACTTATAAAGTGATACCTGTCATTCATAATTTCTCCTTAAAGCTTATAAATGAAAGAGACAGCGATCCCTTGGAAGATGGAAATAAAACTGGTCATTGAGGCACACATTCAGGTTTAAAAGAGTTGATTTTATATTACCCCAGTAGTAGCATTATTTTTACAGTGAGTATGAGCCCATACGTAATGTTATTGAAGATTTAAATACATAAACACAGTGAGGGTACTCAAATCACGCATTTCCCAAAGGAAAATAATTGATATAACAGCCAACAGAAACCAATTAATTTCACACACATTATGACTATGCTTTAAAATTAAGCGTCTAAATAAAATAAGGAAGAAAATACTTTAAAAATATTTGCTATGCTCTTTCCGTAAACCAAATAAAAATACTGAGGGTTAATGTGAAATAATATTCCTGACTGTTTTACAATTCTTTTGAATTGGTTGGTTTTAAGTATATTCTAGATGTAGCCTGACAGACCTGAGGTGTAAGAAGTTTCATTCAGTCTTGTCTTATCTCCTATTAGACTTCTGAAGAAGGGGATATTTATCTCCTGAGACCGAAATCTGCCCATATTCAGATTTACAATTTAATGAAATAGTGCAGAATTTCAGAATGAGTAATGCTCATGACATCTAGAGAATTCATCTAATATCTTTTGAATACTTGATTGGTAAACTTGATACTAGTGACTTATATTATTCCCAGTGTTAAGGTGTTTTGTTTTGTTCTTCTTGCTATAGCTGCTATATGTTAGGCTTTGGCATTTGAAATGCTAGTGACAAGAAGCTGTGGAATTATTTTTAATGTCACCCAAAACAGGTTCCTTTCTTCAGTAGATTGTACTTATTTATTTAGGTAAGACTTCTACGGAAGGAAAAATAAGAAATAGGAAAAAAACAAAAACAAAAACAAAAAAAAAAGAAAACCAAACAAAACAAAGCCAACAACAAACAAACCCATAGCGTTTGATTTTAGAGTTCTTCCTGAGAATACCAAGAGCTTCCAATCATGAACGATTGCCATTTTTTCCACATGTATGAAAAATGTGAAGGCAATGAAGAGGCACTTGAGAGCAAAGCACACGAGGGCCACCAAACGCCCTCTTGGTGCCTCACGCTGGAGGATGTCTGGGATGACTCAAGGGACCTGGTGGGGCTAAATGAGGCAGAACAATTTAATTTGGCATCAGGATCTCTCACTTTAGGCAAGCTTGTGTTGCAGTAGCTGATGCAGGGAGGAGACTGTTGCCCCTGAACACAGGCAGCCAATTTGTGGAGGCCACCAGATATCACAGGGGGCCGGGAAACCTGATGAATACCAGACACCCACCCTCAAAGGGAACAGAGATCAAGAGAAACAAGGTTGTCCAGAGGCAAAAGCAAGACTGCAGCTTGCCCGAAGC
>KL289092.1:14493-48763 GCA_000699545.1 Podiceps cristatus | reverse complement strand
GGGGGGGGGGGGGGATGGTGCATTGAGGAATGGCTGCTATAGGTTTAGTTTGAAAAAAAAAAAGACTGTTACCCCAAGAGAGTTGAGAACAACTGGTTAAAATTATAAGGAAATTGATGAATTGCCCAAATCTTCCTATAGAGAGAAGCATTCTAAACACATACTTTAGCCTTGACTTTGACCACTTGTTTTCCCACTAAGTGGTTAAGACTTTCAGTTCCTTATTTTCAGCATGCTATGACAAACTCTCATCAGTGAGATGGGGCCATTCAACTGATTACTCTGATTTGCAAGAAGGGATCAAAGCAAGAGGAATATTTTGGTTGTGATCAGTGGCTGGACAGTATTTTAGTCATGTGTCAAGATGACACCTTTGGTTGTGGGGACCTGATTTGTTTGCCTCATCTTAAACTAAAGGCTGTGTATTTTATGCGAGGTTAAGAGTGCTGCTGCTACATGTAAGCAGCACAAGGGGAAGAAAGCTTACTGTTAAAAGTTGAGTAATGAACCAGTAATGAAATCCATTCTCTGAGACAGATCCTGCTATAATTCATTTCCCTTTCCTTTTTTCCTTTTTTTTTTTTTTTTTTTTTTTTAATAAGGAAAGGATACTACTCATGTACAGGATATTATGCAGTCGTGAGTTTATCAGTTCCCTTGAATAGTGTGTTTTTTGTGGAAGTCAATGTCATAATGAAAGAACTTATTTTCCTTCTCATTGCTTAAAATAAATATAATTTCAGAAGCTTCCTTGCACATTCTAAAGAAATATAATCAACCTTTTCATGCAGTGACATTTATTTTCCTGAAAAGACAGTACACCCCATGTGGTACTTCTTTTTTAAAATCTCATTCTATGCCATTTGGAAGACTTAAAAGAATTAATTATTCTGCTAGTGTGAAGTGATGCAACACTGAAGTCAGTAGTGATAATAAGAGCTGAATGTTTAACCCCCATTGATTATGTTAAAGTTTCCAAGATTACATTTCAAAATGTCTGTGTCAAAATAGAACTAGATAAAGGAATAAAGACATTTGCATTCAAAGTTTCCCCTCTGACAAGGGTCACTGACCTGCAGATTGGCCCCTTCCAAGGAGTCAGGTTTCTCCACTCTTCTTGCTCTTCGAGGAAGCAACAGGAGTATGATCATTTGGGATTTCTGAAAAGCTCAGCTTGAGGAATTAAAGTCAAACATGCAGAAGATGGCATATCCTGTGGGCTGCCTCATTATCCTCTATTCTCAGCCAAGGTATTTTTGGGCAGTCTCTGGCTGGTAGCTGTGCCAGTCTCTCTCTTTTATACCTCCTAGGAGCTTTTAAGCACCTTCACTTTTTTTTTTTTTTTTTTTTTTTTTCTTCTGTGTGTGTGTGTGTGTGAACAAAGTGGGGGAAACTTTTCTGATAGGATTTGGCAGATGATGTTTTTACAAGCCTTAATCCAGCTGCTTCTAGCACTTGTGAATGACCTGAGTGTAAAAATCCCAGATTTGTGCATATCACAGGTGTAAAGCAAGAAATGATGCACATAATGACAGCACCTTGTTTTCAGATAATAGCTTAGCACAGACAGGAACTGTACAGAAAAAGCAAACTTCAAGTACATTGTTCTACAACTTAAATGCATTGTCTGCTCCTTTGAACTATGATTAAACTCCTGAATTGTTTAGGGCTTTATTTAACAGACTGCACCTGGAATAGACATTTCAACACTTAATGCATATTTTTGTCCATAAAAAGACTCTTATGTTGTGGCCATTTGAGCTGTGGAAAACGTTTTTGCTGATAAATAAAAGGGCACTAGAGAACCTTTCTGATAAGAAACATACCAACTGACTTCAGTCTTTGCTACATCAGTCTCATTTGTTGGGGATAAAGGATCAAACAAAACCAGTTAGTGCTAGTGATTTGATAGCTCCTGAGAGCTTTTAGACACTTGAATATTGTTTACAGCTTCTTGAAAAGCACTGAATCTAACTGCAGTTTCATTTAGCTGTCCAGGCATCTGAAACTCTCCTTGTCTTTTCCCTACTAAGCATGTTAAATGTATTTGTTGGAAGCAGCAGAAGAATGCTACCCTGGCAGCGTTCTTGTTTTACCACAGAGCATAGATGGAAGTATCCAGAAATAGGACTTTATGGTTTGGTTGTGGGTTTTTTTGGTTGTTGTGGTGGTTGGGTATTTTGTTTTGTATTTTGTTTTGAGGGTTTTTTGCCTTTTTTTTTTTTTTTAAAATACTCATATATAGTGGCTGTATTAACATGATTTTTTAGTATGCTGTAGTTATAAACTCACTTTGAAGGCCTTTTAACTGTGACAATTCATTCCCATTGCTTTATGAAATTGATAAGCAGATCTACTTGAACATGAAACAGTCACAGGTTTCCTTTTTATTCACAATTATAAACCCATTTCAGTTTGCAAATTAGCTAGTGAATACAGGCTCAGAGAGACACTATCATAAAAAGGAAATCTAATTTCAAAACATATGAAAATGAAATATCCACATCACAAACATGGAGAAGTATTGCTTTAAGTGTGGTGTCAAGGTGCAGTTGTGAAAGCCTCCCTGACTGTTGTTGAACACTCCTTGTTTAGAAAAAAATATACTGTTCACGGAAATGGCAGCGACCCAGCAATTAAAACACTCAGGCAAAACTACAACACAAAACTTTCCAGTGGGAATGATCGGTGGAGCTGCTCAAAACCTCTTCTACATTTGTCTCTACCGGACTCAGCTGTGAAATTGTTTGCCTGCTGTGTTGTCATACTTGTAGCAAATTGCAGGAGAGCTGAGTAGTTAGTCCTCATTTGTTGATGGCAAAAAATTGTGATGAGCTTTTTCACGGAGTACTAACATACCTGCTTCTGCAGTTGTTTGAGGTAGAATCAATTATTCCAGTTTATTTTCTTTGGACACAAGATACGTTTAATCAAGACCATGGATTAACAATACAGTACAGTTGGAGATTAGCATTAGAGAAGACCCAGCTCAGACACTGAAAAGCTTGCATTGTGTCTTGACCACCTTACTTCAGATAAAATCACAGTGAAGTTAGTAAGGATTTAAGTGCCACCATGCTGTGTTGCATTTCTGTTGAATATCACCAACTAACGATTAAAAGCTCTGTGCGGTCTTCTGAAGAGGCCACTGTTTTGTGAAGTTTCTAGCTCTTCTGGCGTTGCTAATATCTAACGTTATAAAGTAGTAACTAAACAGCATTGTCAGAGTAAATAAATCTAAGCAGAAGTCTAGAGCTTAAAAGAAGAATGCTGAAGGGAAGTTACGCTATCAGGAACAGTTAACTATGTAGTTTGGCTGCTAATTACACAGAGCAAGCCATAGCAATGTGAACTCTTAAGGGTTTTGGAGAGCATAATTTATATCACTGTGTGACAGTTCAGTACTATACAAGAAAATGAAACCCATTCTTTTTTCCCCTTCCTTTCCTATATATGATTTACATTAATTTTTATTTATTTACATACCCATTTGATAAAGAACCATTTGGGAACTTATAATTTACATTGTAAGATCCAAGTCTGTCGTAACCTAAATAGTACCTTCCTGCCTGGCTTTGAGGGAGTGTTGGTGAGGCTGCTCATCTCTTGATACAAGCAAGGGTGCTGAGCTGTAAGCAAGCAGTCTGTAAGCAAGCTAACTCAAGAGTGCCCCACTTGCATCCGGCCCTGAACATTTTCATTGCACTTTCATTGGGAGAAACTCCATGCTTCTTAAATAGCTCAGTGTGAGACTCAGTTTCCCTAAGGGATCAGTTTCTGCAGGGTGACTAGAGGCTGTGGGGCTGACAGCCTGAAGGGAGTCAGGTAATGTCTCAGGCATCAGGTAAAATCTTCTCCGTAATGCAGAACCGGTATTGGACTCCCTGTCAAGGAGGGGAGCAGAGGATGTTTGTATTGACAGAAGCAGGAAATCTTGCTGTTTGGAACACCACTGACTTCAACTGTTTGGTCACTTGAGAAACTATGACTGGAAGAATAATGAGAAGCAGCAATTAAGTTAAGGAGCTGGGATCCAAGGTGCTGCTACCACTTGAATCAAACACATAGAGTCTTTACACAAGACCGTATGCCTCTGCTTTGTTGTTGGAAGGCTCCACGTGTTCTCTAGCATCCTGTCTGCTTGTCTGCCCTAACTCGGTTTGATTTGCAAGGGACTGTATCTTTCATAGGGCTGAAGTTTCTGTAATGTTCCCATAACACCCCACTGTAAATCAGTATGATGTTTTATTTCCTATTTTTCCTGTAATTTTTTCATATTTTGCCCTCTTTCGTGGCACATTTCTGCACATGTGGTTTGCACAGCTCAGCAAGTCTGAATTGCTTTTGTGTGCCACATTCTGAAAACCAAAATCAGTGAAAGATCCCTGCTTTCCCTTTCACTTAAGCAAACACAAATCCTACTGATTTGTGAGTGAAAGTTATCTGGTTGTCTCTGCAGGCAGAATTAAACAAGGCTTGTGCCTTTAAAAGTTACATTAATGGAAATCACTTCCGTAACATTATTAGAGTGTGTAACAGTTCTAAGTAGACTTAAACACATTTTTATACTAAAGTGAGTTGGCAGCACTTAATACAGGAAGTTAAAATATATTTTGTACTCAAAGCCCGCAAAAACTTAACAGATAAGACCATAGGAACTGGTACATGCAGAATTTAAGAGGAAGTAGTCAGTTTAAAAAAAAGTTCAGTGCAGAATCTTTGTCTTTAATTATTACAAACTTTCTTAATAATTCTACCAGAGAAGTATTAGAAATAGAATTGTTAAGCTCTCTTTTTGCTTATTCATTTTGCAGGTGCTCAGTTTCCAAATGGTCATTTTATTTGGGAAAACCACCCTGAAACATACTGGACAAAAAGAAAAAAAAAAATACATGTAAGCTGAGCAGTTGCATCACCTGGAATATTTTACATTGTACTTTTGAAAGCTAAATTCTCTCCAAGTTGGCTGAGCCCACCAGGGAAAAACCCCCGACACTTATCATGAACTTGTAAGTTTGTCCCACAGAAGTTACAAATTCATAGATAATATTGCAACAAAGACTCATTAAGTCTTGAACCTCCTCAGTGTAGGTACGGAGAGGAAAGGCATAGCAGAGGAAGTTTACTAATTAATTGCGGGCAGCCTCCCTGTGGCTGTACCTTGACTACCGTGTTCAGCTCTACAGATCTTACTACAGGAGTAGCATTCACAAAAATTGGAGGAAGGTTAGCTAACAGTCTAACTGTGATAGGGAAAGGGACAGTGTGACAGGAAGGAATGATTCTTAGAAGAACAGAGTAATACCTGCATCAGTAGTTCTTTTCTCAGGCTGAGCTTTTCTTGTGAAAATGCCTGCACTGGAATTAGTAGCACCACTTGCTATGTGGTAGCTTACCCCAGGTGATTAGATTTCTCAGTATCTAATTATGTATCCACCTCTTGGTAAAAGAAACAGTGACCTGGGGGTGAAGAGACCTCAGTGTTTGTAGGATGTAAACTCCAAGGCTGAAGTAGACTTACTTAGAACTGTGAGTGTACCTAGGAAAAGTAAAATTGAACAAAGGATTAAATGCATCCAGGGTCCTTTAAAAAATATTCATAACATAACCCAGTGGCAAAGTCTTGCTAAAGTGGTATAAGCAGACAGTTTATAAAAATCTTACTGCTGAATTGTAAAAATTCTTTCTGGTAAAAATCTTGTTGGTGATAGAGGGAAGTCTGCTCTGATTGTAAAGAAAAATCCCCCTAGAATTCAAATTAATTTGAGCAACAGTGAAGGATATGTATTGAATATCCACAGGGTTTCCATGTCACAGGGTTCCTGTATCGATCACTGTGTGTGACAATGCATTCCTACCTTTAAGTTACATGGATTGATGACAAGCCAGATCAGTGGTGCCCAAAGTGAGCCACTGCATAAAATGGACACGGCAGTGGCACGCTCAACAGCTCTCCATACCTGACCAGTCACTGCTCATCTTCAGTGTGGTGACAGTCATTCTCACTGCACTTGTACCCCAATGCCTTGGCAGAGAGAGTAACCACACAGGCTGTTGTACCTGTATGCCTTACAATCTAACAAAGAAGTCAGCAGGGAGAGAGGAAAGTGACTCATGTTGGACAGTGAGTTGATGCCAGAAGGGGGAAAAGAAGAAAGGCTAGCTGGTGGTAGTTTGTTGAGGTAGGCAAGACCTGTTTCATGTTAAGAACAATTTTAAGACCTTTGGTTTGCAAAACTTACTGCAATGACTGTACAAAAATGTACTTCAGCCTCTCTCCAAACTGATGACTTCTGCACTAGATATGGCATCAGCAGCACTTCCGTGGTCTGACCTAGTTTTTGCACTGGGGTGATTATCAAACTCATACGAGTCAATCAACATCTCCCACTGTTACCTGCTGTAAAGCAACAAGATGGGTCAGCAAAGTTCATATTTATGGAGAATGGGAAGCTTAACAACTGCAATAGTTAGTGCACCAGCGTCAGACATTCTGGTAATGGCACAATATCTCTAACGTGAATGTTTACTGAGCCAGTTCTGTCTGAACTGCTCATGTCTCAGCAGCCAAGTTGCAAGCAACTTGGTTATTGAGTAGTAATCAGGGACTAAATGATTTTGAAGTAGTCAATATTTCTGCCCTGAGCCAGCCTAGTACACTAGAGCTTAAATTCCTCCCTAGTCTACTTTGCTTAGAGTATACTAAGACTACTCCCCCCATTTTTCCTTAAATGATGTCCCTCAGCTGCAGATGAGGGGAGAAGGGTCAGCCAACTGACTGCATGTTGTTAACATTTTTCAAGAGAAAAATCAGCTTAAACAGTTCATTATCAATTATACATAGACTTAATTGGATCATTTCCTGTAGGAAGAAAATATGCTCAGTTTATGCACTGGGAATCCAGGAAGCAAACTATTAAACATTTAAGAAGGTGGGGGGAGGAGAAATGCAACAAGTTATCATTAAAAGAATTATTCTGATTAAATCAGTCATCTTTAATCCCCTTGGATGGTCTAATATTCAAGCTGCACTGGGTGAAAGGTTAGAACTAACGTGCCATGTTTTCCATGTGATTGAGAGCGAGTAGATAGTTTTGGGAATTACTGCATGTAGTTGTTAAAAGGAATCAATGGCCTGGAATAGAACGCTTTCTGCTCTACCCTTTACTGCTGCACAGCCCTTAATTTGACATTCTCTGACATATTTCAAACCATATAATATTCTCCTGGACAACAGGGAGCTTGATAAGCCAGCAACATAACTGACACGGTTCCAGTTTGTGTGAGCATGGATGTGCCTTGTGATTTGGATTTGACTTGTCAGCTATCCCTGCATGGCTATCGGTTCTGTTACATAAGGGATGCTGTAAAACTGGTTTAAAATGAAGCACCCAAGTCCCAATGAAATCTAGTGTTTCCTTAGTGATAAGTTTCTTCAAGCCAGATTTTCCTTACTAATAAAAAAAAAAAATTAACCCAAACAACTTTTTTCCTGTTTTGGAAAGTAACAGTTTGTCTTGACTCTTATTTACATTGCTTGATAAGTAATGGGTTTAGGGTTGTTTTTAGTAATTTGGGGGTAAAGGTTCTGATGCTGTTAAAATACACATCTCTTATGACCCACAGTTTTGTCATCTACATTTGGTTTACTCAGTGACTGCAAATGAGGTACTGCTTAGACATTGTATAATTAGAATATTCTCACTAACCTCACACTGCACCAGGCTTCTCTCTGATGGTTATTTTATGCAAGACCATATGTCTCAGGGATTTTTTTTTAAATTTAGATAGGGGACAGGATAGCAACCTTCCCGTCACCCCCTTTGTCTAAGGCAGTGCTGAGCAGTGTCAGGAAGTAGGCTAAAATTGGCAGCATGTTATAGTTAAGAACACAGATGTTTGGCAGCAGATAGAGGTAGATCTCATTAGGTATTAACTGCTGCAGTTCCTTTGCTGTGACTTTGTTAGAGAAAAGCATCAAAATACCTTTTCCTGTGAAAGCATATGTTTTATTCAAAGTTATCTTGAATTGTCTTCTGTCTAGTGTGAGGTGGTCCTGTTGCCTGATTGTTTCCCTCATGGATTAGCACTGGGGGTGTGGAGGAGAAGGGAAAATGATAAGGCTTGCTGTAACACAGTAGAGACATGTGATGTGGGACTGACCACAGTATGGTATTGCATTTTGCATATGGATCCCATATTTTGGGGGTGTGGGTTTTTTTGGTGTTTTTTTTTTAATACTCTTTTTTCATTAAGTTCAGATTATAATGGCATGGACTTTGTAACACTATCTGAACAAATACAAGTCTTCCCTTTGGAAACAAGCAATTAACTTCAGGGACTTTAAACATTAGTTGCTATATGGAGAAGCTGACCTGTCTAGAGCCTAAGGTGTGTTGTGAAGGTGCTTCTGATTTAACAATACTGAGTGTGATTAATGTTACTCGAGTACTATCAGTGGGATCAAGAGCTCTGCTTATATTAATTTTCTCTTTTAACTTATTCCACATCTTTATCTTTAAAGCCTAAGTCTGCCACAGTATAAGAGAGCACAAGCCCTATTCAGCTAAAAAAAGCAAGAACTCACAAATGAGGGAAACCTGTAAAGAGATCAGCATACATACAGCCTAAGGTTTTCTCTACCCCAATTCCATACATGTTCACTTTTACATGCTGTAAGGTTCAATTAATTCCTTATGAAAAATACTGATCTATGAGGACTCAGCATTTTATTCTCCAGAACAAAAGTAGCAAATGAGTCCATTGCACCAGTTAAACACTTCTTGCTTTACTTTCATTTCCTTTTTACTGACTCAGCAATAGTGGGAAAGAAGTTTTAAGTTCAGGGGGGTGGAAGAATAAAGCTGCCAATAGTACTTCTAAATGACTCATAGAAAAATAAGAACACATGGAAACACAGGTCAAGCCCAGTCCTTACTCAGTTGAATAGCACAAATGAAGCCAAATCATTTTAGGAGGTAAACTAAGCACCTGCGTGAACTCAGTTTAGATAGGTTCTGCCTGATTCACTCCAGTCAGCCAGGTTGCTAGCCCAACCTAGCTCAAATTAACTAAACCAAACAATACTACAGCACTGTTTTCATTACACATTCTTCTGACAAGTTTTACAACTCCAAGCTGGGACAAAGCTCAAGAAGCTATTAACTTACCAGAGAAGGGACTAGCTGAAGAGCATTGTTCCACAGTCTCAGACAGTTTCAACCAGTTCTGATGCAGAGCTGCTAGGCCCCATTTACACACACTGCTACAACCACACACCCAAGCTGCTCTTGTCCTGCCTACCACTTAAATAGCTGCTTCCCAAGCCCCAGTGGTATAGGTGTGTGGCAGTCCGATTAGCACTTCGTGGGAGACAAAAGGTGTAAGCAGTCCCTAATCAGGAGACAGCCTGCAGAATTTGAGTATTACAGCTGACAAAAGAGACTTTGCTTCGGTGCACAGATTGAACTGAGACTAAAGGTCTCTTATGTTATCAGGGCTCTCTCAGACACTTGGAGTTAGTGATAGTGTGTGCTATCTTCCCTTTCTGTCCCTCTACTTTCAGAACATTTTATCGAATTAAGTATCTGTGTTTTGCAGTGACAGTCACAGGCTTGTAGGTGGCTGACTTCTGCATGTTTACCACTGTATCTCTTGATCAAGGGCTGAACTCAAGGAGATGCAGCTCTTCCTCATGCAGGTTTCATGGTTAACCGAGAGAGATGCTTGGCACAGTACACGAGAAAAAGCTCATCCTCACTGTGTGCCAAACTATGAACACAGCTCCTCTGGTTTTAATTATGTTTGTAGTTTGCCATGGTTCTAGATCTGCTTTCCTCAGGGTTAGTTGTGTCGCTTACTGGGTGTTTTGTTTATAGCATCCCTAGAGAAAATGAGTAACCCCACATTTGGAAGGGAGACATGAGGGAAAACGGGGTGGAAGTCTCTACAGAAAGACACTGGGTTTAGTTCACTGTTAGACTAGCATTTAAGGATTTTTAGTGCTGTTTTGCCATGTTTCTGAATTGTGCAGCACATATTTTGCAGTGAGTGTATGCATGACTGGCTGGTGGTATATTAATAGGCAGTGCTCCAGGCGCAAGCTCAGAGTGCAATGAGCAGGAGCTAATACTTCTGTAAATATATTTTTGCATACAGATTGTGGAAGTGGTTATATTGCACTGTCTGCATGGTTTTCACATCTTGCCATGCATGAGTACAGCAAATAAGATTAGTTTTTAAAGGTGAAAATTTTTTTCCTCTTTGAAAGTTGGTTCTGGAAATAGCAAGCTAGATGCATTTGTTTTATTACAGTACATACAGTTTTGTTTATGGAAGCATATTGCCTTTCCCTGTAAAGAGTCAAGCCAGCCTGATTTGGGATAGGCTTCCAGTGAGCAATGATGTAAACAAAGAGCTGCATGTTTGAAATTGAACCGTAGGGAGTAAAGGCCACCAGTGACTCTGGAAGTCCTTCATAGTTCCAAATCATTAGCGTGCCAAGTCTGATTGAAATGTGTCAAAGAGCTCTCTTCCTCCAGCAGTTCATGGTTATACTAATCTTTTTATCAGAAAGCAAATACCTTACACATCCTATATAATTTTCTAGTTTTAGAACAGTAGACTTAAAAATTGTTATGGTGCTTCAATAAAGAATCCAGCTGTACTGATGACCTGCCTCAAATCCTGAACTCAGCATACAGTTCCGGAGAGGAACAGATGCCATGAGAGTTATGATTTATGGTGCTGATTGTTGCCAAAAACTTTTGAACTGCATACTGGGGCTAAGCAAAATCGAATGGTGCTGTGAAATAAATTGACACTTACCGTATTTTGTTAATTGTTGATGTACAGTTGGGTTGCTTATGGCTCGTTACTAGTGCATTGTTCTCACAATTTCTTGGAACATGAAATTCATTAAAGTGCTGGAAGGGAAAGTTGTTGGTTTAGCCTGCATGTAACACTGTACCGAGTGGTACAGCTCTATTCCACAGTATGTTCTGAGTGTATGGTAGTCAAAATACTGAAAAAGCTGCGGGAGTTGTACTGCTTTACTGCTCAAATTCTGAGAACTTTGAAGAACCAGTAGCAAGGGTGAAGTGTGAGTTAAAGCAGAGCTGGGCAGTCTGTGACAAGCTAAAGAGGTACTGAAAGGTGCAGAAGGCACGTTTTCTATGGGAAGAAATGTTTGCATAAAGCAGGGGTGAGATCTATGACAAGGCAAAATTTGTAAACAGAGGTGGAGTTTGCAAAGACTATAAGCACTAGTGAGCCTTAAGTCATCTAGTCATCTAGCTATTTGTGTGCCTTTGCAATTTATTGCAGGGACATCTGCCTTTTCTATGCTAATGTAACTATTTGTGTAAGTGTATTGCTTCTGCAACTTAAATCTAATAAACTGTTTTTCAACTCAAACACCTACAGGTCAGAAACTGACAATGTTTCTGTAAAACATCTCTAATTGAAGTCAATGGTTTATTAATGACAAAAATGCTAAACTAATTTAGGATGTGGGCTGTCAGGATTATGCAAGCTTTTGGGAACTTTCTAGTGGGAAGCACATAGAAATCCATCCCACTGATACGGATTGATATGTATTTTAAGTACTGATTAACAATCAGATTGTTCAGAAAGAAATTTGACAAGTTAAAAGTGGACCCAAACTGAAAAGTTGATAAAGTGAATGGACTTTCTACAAATGTTTTAAGAAAAATTTAAATGTGTACTTGTTTGTGCCTGGGGAAGATTAAACTTCCCTTGAACACAAACTCTGTGTGGCTTGTAAGCCTCTGAAATAGCTTGAGAGATGGAGGTATGTGACAACTGGACAATGTAGGACTTAAAGAGAAAATTTGAATGCCAGTTAGCTGGTTCAAGAGCTTAACAGTTCTGGTTCTGCTTGCTGCACACTTCTCTGCTGTTAGTGAGCTAGTAGAAAGTGTTTGACAGTAACAGTTGGGTACACAGAGAATCTTCTGAAGGATGGAGCCTCCAAGAGCTGCGTGCATGCCGGATTCTATGGGCCTGTTTTGGAAGGAAGCTGAGTCTGTTTTTCTGTATGGGACATCAAAGCCTTGATCCAGCCAGGGACATATTTAACTGTAAGCCAGGATCTTACCCCACTGCATTTAACAGAATATTTGTATCCTTAAAGTTGCACATGCAGTTAAGGAATGTGATAGCTGGCTCAGAGACAAAATTGGGCAGTCCAGCAGCTGATTTACAAGTGACCCTTATAGAAAAGGAAAGCTTGTTCGGCCAAAGAGAATCCCAGTGCATGTCAGTGAGTTTACATTAAGGATGAATTTGCTTTCGAGTGCCCGTAGGGTATCTCAGATGCCTTTATTCTGATAACTTCTAGACTCTCGGAAGTATTCTGAAATTATTAACTTGCATTACTGAGAAATGCTGTGGAAACTGTACAGTATCTGTTCACTTAATAACCATAAGATGTGATTTCACTAAAAGCTTCTGAGTCTCTTTTGCCTTCAGCTAACCCTCAGAAGCTGTTCTGGGTGGTGTTTTCAGCACTAAGCATAAGCTGCGCTCATGCTGCTTGTTACTGAGGTAGCTTTTGTAATAACTGTTAGTAGAAAACAGCATAACAATGTTTTTTAAATCTTAGATACTCGGCTACTGCAGTATGGCAGTGTTGTAACAAATTCTGTGTATGGAGGAGCTACAGAATAGGGTTTCCTCAGCAGCATGTTGGTTTTTTTGTTGTTGTAACAAGAGGATGTTGGGGGCCTGAATTTTAAGTGTCATTTTCTAAGTATTGCATACCAAGAGTAGCACTATTGCCTTCTCTATTTCCAGCAGCCACACATACTTCCTAACGAGTATTAAAATGACAAGCCCACAGCTGTGATTTTCCTCTGTGTATTTCCAGTGTAATCAGTTCTGCATAGCACAGTTCTGTCTCAGACTTCAAAGAAGGACTCAGGACTCTGTAGTTCCTCCCCAGTTCTTCATTTCTGAAGCTGTCAGCCTGTGTTCCGTCTTCTTATAGGTTTCAACTCTGTTTTGCACTTTGGTTTGCAGGGAAATGTTTCTTTCTGGGACAGCTAGCATTCAGGGAGGTGGCTAAAAGGAAAGCCTTTGCGAGCCCAGGAGAATAGAGCCCTGTATTTGTTGTGGAGCTCTGGAAATGAAATGGATGACATCAACTCTCTCTCTTCCTGCATGCTGTTAAACTAAGTCAATTTATAGTCTTACTTGAATTTATGTCAGCAGAGTGCTTAACTATCCCATTCAGGGATGGCCTTATATAGTGATTATTTCAAATTTTCTTGTGGGCAGTAGTTTACTAAAAAAAGAATTTGCAGTGCCAGATCATTCTCTTTCAGTGTCCTGAACTGGGACAGGGGGAGGATAGTACAGATTTTTGTAGAGTTCATTTCGATTTTGCTGACTTTGCAGGTCAGGTTTCCACAGCAAGATAGTTTAGTTTTAAACGTTTAAAGGGGGAGGGAAGAAGGGTAGTGAAATTATAGGTATGCTTTGGTTTGTATGATGCCATTTTTCAGATGTGCTTCAGTAACACACAACTGAGAAAGCTCCCTTAAGAGCTGTTACTGTTGAGACTGGTCAGATCCTTCCTCTTGGGCTGCAGGAGAAGTGGCAAGGATACTAGTTTTCAGCTGTGTGTGCAAACTCCCACGCACTGTGCACAAGCCCTTTCATCTGTATGGTAAAGCACCAGTGTCTTGAAAAGGGGAACTATGACAATTGACATGCACCTTGGAAAATCCCTCATCAGCTACTGTTGAAAGATCATTCCATCATGGTACTGGAAAGGGTGAGACTGGAACAGCCCTGCTCTAGAGATACAAAGGCATATTAAATAATGAACATGCATCATAAGGCAAAATGGGTAAGATGCCTTTACATCATTCCTCCTAAAGAAGAGATGAGCTTTTTATTGGAGTGCATTGTGCTAGTTTGGAAGGAACAGCTTGCATGGGAAGAGTGAGAAAAAAGGATTAAAAGAGATAGAAAAGAGTGTGAGCCAGAGAAAGAAGAGAGTAAAGAAAGGCCACAACTTTCTATATATCCTTTTAAGAAGTGAAAATATGTTCTCCTCTCCCACATGTGAAAGAAGAAGTGGAGAAGTGGTGATGGCTGTCTTTGAAAATATTTTCAGATTTTCTATTGTGAGCTAAACCATTCACCCTTATTGTGCTTAGTATAGTTAACAGGATTTTATCCTTTGCAAGAATGCTGTATCTGATTTTTACTTAAATGATGGCAAATTTGTTTCTGCATATTTCAATGTTGCTTAGAGGATGTGTTGAGAAGAACCCAGAAAGTAAAGGTTAAGAGCTATCTATATGCTTTTAGGTTGTTTCCACCTGATTACGGTCAAGTCTTTACAAGGTTTCTTTTATTTTGACAAGGCAGATTACTATAGCAGTGCCCCTTTTTAAAAAGTATTGTCTATTGAGAAGCTTTTTGACGGATGGAAGAGAACTAGTTTGAATAATTTAGGAAAACAAATTTTGGTATCTACACACTGCCCACCCCCCCCCATAAGCTTTGTTTGGGCGAAAATGACAGTCTTAGGCCACTACCCTTGCAAAGAGACTGAGGATCTCTGAACAGTACAGCTTTCTCAAGCCAAGTATATAGAAAGCTGACAGCAATAGATAGAAAGTTGAAAAATTAGTGTCAAAGCAATTGTTTATTTCTAGGAAGAGTATTAAACCCCAGTATTTTCCTGCTTTATGTCAAGAGCAGTACATCTACATGTATAAATATGAATTCCATGCCACTGTGGGGGAAAATCAGTGTATCATCATAAACCCTTTATTAAAATTCACTTTTGTTCATGAATGGCAATCATTTAATCTAAGCCATATTTTATGTCAGTTGGGGTTGGGTGTCCCCCCACAGTTTATTCTTAAATCCAAAGGGAGTTAGCCATGTCCAAATACATTCTTTCCCTGTTTTATGTTGCATTTGGAAATACAGTGTTAGAAAATCACTATCAAATACAGTGCAATTACAGAAATACTACTTTCCAAGAAAAGTCAGATTAATTCTGTTTGTCATTATCTTCCCTTCTTCCGCCTCCCTCAATTCATAACATGGCCCAACTTCATCAGACAGTGGGCAAATGGGGATGGGATAGCAGTTAGAAAGTTTCTCCCTGTCCATCTAGTGCTGCTCTAAAAAAAATTATGGATTCAGCAGGCCTTGATACCACCAACTGCTAGATCTGTACTTCATATTAAATCAAGTCTGTAGTCTCATTGAGTCAAATGGGACTATTCATGTGACTCAGCCTCATCAGAAAAAAAAACTGAGCATGTTTATACAGTAAAGGAATAAAATGCTTTGTTCCTTCTGTATTTTATTTTGCACAAAATATTTTGTCTCCCCCCCCCTTCCCAACTAAACTAGGTATCACTTCATCTCTCTACAATGAAATAGGAATCAAAAGCTAAGTCCTTTTTTGGAAACAAGATGAGATCCTCAGCTAATATAAACTGGTTTGCTTGTACTGAACTTACAGCTACATTCTTTCCAAAGATCTGTATTGCTGTGTCTCATCCAAATATATGTGCTTGCAAGGTCTCGATTTTTTTAGATACTACTATATGTTTATAAAAGCACTACAAAGATAATTTGTGCACAGTTTGTGGGAAGATGGGTGATCTGGAAAGTGTTAAATGAAGCAGGTTATTCTCTTTCTTGGAACCTGGCATGCTTTTAGAGTATGTGCAGTGACATACCTTATTGTTTCTACTGTGTCTGGATATGTAGCAACAGAAATCACTAGTAAATAGTGTAGATAGAGTAAAAAATGTGCATTTAAAGAAAGAAAAAAGGAGCTAAGAGTAAGACAGAGTTACATTTACTGACAGGCCATCACAAGAGCAGGCACAGTTTTAGCAAATGGAGGTAGAGAAGGGACAGTAACAGGACTTGATTACAAGGACCTGAATTGATTCCATGCAGTATTATATATGAATACCTCCTAAAAAATATACCACTTACTGCAGGGGAAGCTATATAAATGCATCATGAAAGTTTAATGAGTAAGATTAAAAACCATTGGGAAAAAATGACACATTATCATCTGAAGGTAGAAGGAAGTGAAATTGTAGATTGTTTATGTGTGTTTAACCCTACAAGCTTCAGGAGACTTATTCCCCCTCAATTAGGAGAAATCCCATTACCTGCTTGCAGAGAAGGGGGTTAATATTTCAGTAATAGATATCACAGTTCCTTCCTGGACAACAATAACAAGGAAGACATGAGGTGCGGCTGTGGGGTTGAGATCCTGGCAGTGGGAGGAGAGTATGGTCTCATGATTAGCTTCTAGCAACAGTTGTAGTAAGAGAAGCTTGACCTATTCCTCTTGAGACGCACCATTTCTGAATGGAAAATGAAGTGGCCTGCAGTAGTCAACACCTAGGTGCTATTTATGGCTTTGCTCATGTGATTGTGGATAACTTCATCGCTTGATGTATTTGTAAATGGTAAAATGTGACTTGGCTGAAACTAAGGCTAGTGTCTGGGACCTTATAAACACAAGTCGTTCAAAGGTGTCTAGTTCCTCCTTTCTCTTACCTTCCATCCCTCGATTTCTAAATCACCTGTAGGAGTATTATTTTGTTCCAGCCTTCTGGAATAATATTCCCTGAATGGCTGGACAATCAAAGCAGGCTGACTGGTACAGCAGTGAAAAAAACATCCAACAGAATGCAGCGCAGTCAAGAACACTGTGTGTTCCTGCTCTGCTTTACATAGAGCAGGATGCCAGCACTTGGAATAACTTGCACTTGGCTTGACCCACAGATTGTTGGAAGACTGCTTTTGACTGGATTACATTTTGGATCAGGCTCCTTGTGACTAATTTTTGGCTTAAACGTTAGGATTGGGGTTCATGGAAAATTAGGTTAGGGATCTGGACAGAAATTTAAAGGCCAAAATCAGACATCAGTTTTGAAGACTGTCCTGGATTTAACAAACTAATTCAAGTCTTACGAATTCTGAGGAGACTTGACTGTGCAGGCATGTAGAAGGTTTACATGGTCAAGGTAATGTTCTGCAGAGTCAGACTTAGGCAAATCAGACCTGTAGCTGTGCATGTGCATCTTCTAGGGACAAGTGTTTGTCTGAATATTCCTCACTGAAATAGCACCCTGAAACCAATTTATGACTAGTTTCCTCCTTTGCAATAGGTTTTGAAACAATCATGCACTGAGATTTTGTATTTGGAGCCATCCAGTGTCTGTGTGGGAGGTAAGTTTTTATAATTAAAAAATAATATTCAATTATAATATGACTGATTTCTATATTTTACCCAAAGGAAAACCTCACAGGTCTCTAGAATAAGACAACTGTATGTAAAAAAATAAGTTTAAGAAGAATCAGATCCTTCCCTGTTGACGTATTTCTCTCCTCAGAAGACCTGTCTTCCAGAGCCTACTTTCATAATTTAGGTAATGCATGTAAAAGTTTGAGGCATTTATCTGCCATTCTCCCATTAGTCACACTCTGCACTTGCCCTTGTATTAAAAGCAATAATATTTATTCTGTGACACTCACATACTGTTTTACCTATGGTCACTGAGTTAAGTTCTGGGAATCCTGGAACATATGCTCATATAAATTCATGAGAATATTTCTTGAACCTTGCCCTGAATCTGTGGAGTGTAAGCAGTAAAGCATTTGACTGCATTTTTTGAGCAGCAAGTGGTAATACATTTATTAAGTAGAAGAGTTGCACAAAATTTTAAGGGCTTGTTTTCTTTCTGGGTTTCACAACCCACACATAGCTTGAGAGTAATCAAAATAAGGTAGTTGCAAAATCTCCTTACTTTGATGTTTTGTAAAAACATGGATCGTCTCAATGAAAGCAGCGGCCTTGGTAAACAAACTGTTTTCAGTCCTCCTCTGCACAATTTACAAATAGTGTGGCCCTTATGCAACCTCCAGAGAAACAGTATTGAGGACGAATGTCTTCTTCATCTGGCACTTTAAGTGGACCTGATCCAGGTTTGGGGAGTTGCCTTGTTATAAGGCCCAGATTTCTCACGGGATTCACTGAGGAACTGTTTCTTACTCTGCAGCTGAGACCCAAGGAATCCACTTACCCAGATCCTGTTGATAGTCAGAATCAACTTCCATCCTTAAAGTGCTGCCTCGGTGATAAAATCTTTCCCTATAGTGACCTAATAGAAGAATGCAGTACCAGGAGTCGATTAAAAAGGTGACCTGACTAAGATTGAAGCATTACTGTGTTGTGCTTCATTTATTGCAGGTTATACTTAAATTCCCCTTGTCTAACTTATTGCAGTACACTAAAGATTGGTGATTTTGGTTTTTTTGTTTTTCTAGAGGAGTTTCAAGTTGTTCTCAGAGGAAGTGGCTTAACCCTTGGAGGGAAAACTGATGGTGTGACTTGTACCTATCAAGTGAACGGAACTACAATCCGTAAGTATTGAACTTTGAGATGATCTGTCTTTATGTTTCCTAATAAGTGATTTATTTTGCTTCTTGTTACCTCTTTTAATTAAAGTCTAAGAAGAAAAATACGGAAGAGGAGGAAGATAGGAAAGCTCTGAGGATTAGTAAGAGGGTACAAGTTACTTCACATCTTGCACAATGCTTTGAATTTGCTACCAGTTGCCATTAGTTGTAAACTGTGACTGGTGTTTGGCAGCCCATCTGGCTGTGTGAATTAACATGGTGATAACTGTCTAGCTCCCGATGTTAAAGCAGATGTTTGCCAGTGAAAAAAACATGACCGCAGAGTGTACTGGCCAAGTGCCCCTTCTTGTAAGAAAACCCAGGGCAAGACATAGGCCCTCATCATGATTTTAAAAGGCACTGTTTTCCCAGGTTGTTATCTTGGAGCATCCACGCCCATTCTGTCCGGTGTACCAGATGTATAGCCATTGTGCTGTTTGTTTCAGGGGCTTGGCAGGCCATGGGTGCATCTCCATGACATGGAGTCCTCTTCCTGGAACTCCTGCTACAGCATAGAGAGAACAAGGCCAAGTCAGAACCAAGTCAGGTATTATTTTGTCCCTGTATTTTGACATGGTTCATCAGCAAAGTGTCCTAAGCAGCACTCTTCTGAGAGTGAGTCTCACTGTAACCAGATCCCTAGCTGGACTCTAGTTTCCTGACCTGTGGAAATTAATTCTCTTTTAAAATGGCCATGGCATCATTTACAGACACTTTCCCTGGAGCTTTATTTTTTTTTAATTATTATTATTTTTTATTAGTAGTAGTAGTACTCACCATTGGACAGATATTACAGTCCTTAGTTCTTCCTTTGTAAAACTATGTGTCATTGGGGATTTTTTTCCAAGTAGAAGGCTGCAGAAGTTAGAAGAGCTCTAAAAATAATTGAGAGGTAGTGCAGATTCTCCTTGCTATTTGATTAAGTATGCTCATGGAGAATTTAACTTACAGCAAACATTGTGGTTTAACCCTAGTCGGCAACCAAGCACCACACAACTACTCGCTCAACCCCCTTCCTCCCTCCAGTGGGATGGGCGAGAGAATCAAAAAATACCTCATGGGTTAAATACAGTTAAATGAGATAGCGAAGAAAGAAAGAATAATGATAAAAGAACGTACAAAACAAGTGAGGCACAATGTAATTGCTCACCAGCTGCTGACGGATGCCCAGCCTGTCCCTGAGCTGTGGTACCACCCCCCAGCCAACTCCCCCAGTTCATACACCGAGCATGTCACTGTACGGTACGGAATATCCCTTTGGCCAGGCTGGCTCAGCTGTCCTGGCTGTGCCCCCTCCCAGCTTCTCGTGCCCCTCCTTGCTGGCAGAGCATGGGCAGCTGGAAAGGCCTTGACAGTATAAGCACTACAACTGCTTAGCAACAACTAAAACACCAGTGTGTAATCAACATTATTCTCACACTAAATCTGAAACACAGCACTGTGTCAGCTACTAGAAAGAAAATTAACTCTATTCCAGCCAAAACCAGGACAGCAAAATATTCAGGACTTGGGTTTCTCATTCTCAGTGCATTAATTCACAGCAGGACAGACGAAATGTCATGCCAGAATTTGGATTAGTGTCCTTTTGCTGCTTTGTTCCCTGAACTGGCATAAGGTAGATGATAGTGGTAAAAAATTACATTAATGGAAACTTCTTCCACTGTTTACAAGCAGAAGCTAAAGCAGACAGCTAG
Organism: Podiceps cristatus; assembly: GCA_000699545.1. Lineage (NCBI taxonomy): Eukaryota > Metazoa > Chordata > Aves > Podicipediformes > Podicipedidae > Podiceps > Podiceps cristatus. Next base: position 28,589 of record KL289092.1, on the reverse strand, counting down.
TATAGGTACATCCAACTTCTTGCTCTAAGCAGGATCCCTTAGAAGGAGGCCAGATTGGAAAGCGACCAAAAATGGACCTGTAGAAAACCCTCATTTTTTCCCTACCTAACATCTGATTTTTATATTAGCCTGCTCTAAATTCCTACCCAATTGAACATGTGTTTCCAGTGTCTTCCCTACTCGGGATATCACATACACTTGAACACGCTGCCAATATCTCCAGCCTGTTAAGTATCTAAAATAATTTGAAAGAGTAAGAGAATAGCACAGTAGATCTGGATAAAGGCAACATACGTAAATAAATCCCGTTTGTGTACATATCCCTTCGGTTTCAATTAAAATTTTCACCTTTGTTTCCTATGTTAAACTGTAACTTGCTTATAAAGCTAATATACGCAACAAGTGTAAATAGAGATAGGATTTGGAATGTGGCAAAATTATTGCTGCAGTTATGTATTATCATGGTGGACATCTCTTACTTGGAGAAGTGGGAAAACAGACTAGTTTACTTCCAGGTAGATAAAATTAATTTCATACTGTCTAGGGTAAATAGTTGAGACATCAGTTACATGACCTGAAGATAATTAGAACTTAAATTTCAATTTAAGAGGCTGGCTTGCAAGTCATCAGGACTTCTCAGTTCAATCCCTGCTTTGCTCCTGACTTGTTTACCATGAGCAGTCACTTCTCTACACTCCAGTCTGTCCGTTCTTCACGTGAGTGTTTTGAGGCTTGCATCAGCATGGTTATGTTTGTAGTGGCGTTTGTAGCATTCAAAATCTCCTGTGGAGTGCGTTAAAGTACTGGTGGAGATAGGAACCTACAGAGTGTGAGAATTAAGGAGGGATTTAGCCATTTTCCATAAGCATCACAAATGTAAACCTCTGCTGTCCTGCTGGTGGGTGCTACTATTATACTAAAAGTTTTGCCATTATTTAATAGCAGCCTGCACCAAATAGGCTTATGGTACTTAATGATTGTTAGGTTGCAGTGCTGTTTGAATTTGGGGCAGGGCTGCGCTGCCAACAATAGTGCCTAGGTACTTGATTTTGATGTGCTCCATGTTACAAGTGGGGGATGAATCCACTGTGGAGAGTGTCCAGAGGAAGCTGGCAAGGATGGGCACAAGCTGTAAGGAAGGACTGAAAAGTTTCGTTTGTTAATCTACAAGAAAGAAAGAATGGTCAAAGTAATTGTTAAGGCTGCTGCAGGGCTGAAAATAATAAGCTGGTGTGGTTTGACCCTGGCTGGTCACCAGGGTGACAAAGCCGCTGTCCCGCCGCTCCTCAGCTGGACAGGGGAGAGAAAATATGACGAAAGGCTCATGGGTCGAGATAAGGACAGGGAGAGATCATTCACCAGTTACAGTCATGGGCAAAACAGACTCAACTTGGGGAAAATTAATTTATTACCAATCAAAATCACAGTAGGGTAATGAGAAATAAAACCGTCTTAAAACACCTTCCTACCACCTCTTCCTTCTTCCCAGGCTCAACTTTACTCCCGATTTTCTCTACCTTCTGCCTCTCAGCAGCACGGGGGGACAGGGAATTGGGGCTGTGGTCAGTTCATCACATGTTGTCTCTGCTGCTCCTTCTTCCTCAGGGGGAGGGCTCCTCACATTCTTCCCCTGCTTCAGCCTGGGGTCTCTCCCACAGGAAACAGTCCTCCATGGACTTCTCCAACACAAGTCCTTCCCACAGGCTGCAGTACTTCACAGACTGCTCCAGCATGGGTCCCTTCCACAGGGTGCAGTCCCTCAGGAACGGATTACTCCAGTGTGGGTCCCCCCATGGGTGTCACAGCTCCTGCCCCAGCCCAGGCTCCTCTCCACACGTGGCTATGGGCCCTGCCAGGAGCCTGCTCCAGCGCGGGCTGCCCATGGGGTCATGGCCTCCTTTGGGCATCCCCCTGCCCCACATGGGGCTCTTCCCAGGTGCGGGTGAGTCTCTGCTCCCCCGTGGGCCTCCGTGGCAGGGGCACAGCTGGCCTCACCAGGGGCTGTGAGGGAATCTCCTTCTGTGCTGACCTTGGTGTCTGTAGAGTTTTACGCACATCATCTCACTCCTCTCTTACGACTGGTCCTGGTGTTGCACAGTTCTCCCCTGTCTCCCCCTTTCTTAACTCTGTTGCCCCAGAGGTGCTAACGCTGTCGCTTATGGGCTGGGCCTCTGCCAGCAGCGGGTCTGTCTTGGAGCCATCTGGCACTGGCTCTGTCAGACATGGGGGAGGCTTCTGTCATCTTCTCACAGATGCCACCTCTATAGCTGCCGCTAGCCCCCCACCCTTGCTCTGCTACCAAAACCTTGCCATGCAAATCCAGTACAGCAGGGCTCTCCAAATGCACTGAGAAGAGAGCAAGAGGCAACTGGTTTCAAATTCTCCAGCAAATCTAGGTTAGGTATTAGGAGAATGGTTCTTACTGTGAACATGTCCGAGTCCTGGAACAGGTTACCTAGAAAGCCTTTTAACAGCTTAGATGAGTGTCACTGAAGAATGTCTGAAGCACATTGCTTTCTTTAAATGACCTTTTGAAATATTTTCTGACTCCTAATTTCTCCCTGTTTCCTGATTGTGCAGTCTTTTATAGCTGTACAGTGTGTGTATGTCTGCTTTGCCATGGTAGAAATAACTGTACTTGGACAGGATGAAGCCCCCAGATACTTGCTAGCATCTGATGTGAGAGTTTCTACCTAGATATCTGGGCTGCCTTTTTTTTTTTTCCCCTTTTTTTCTTGGCTCCAGGAAAGGGCATGCTAAAGCACACGAAGGGAGGGGAATGGCATAGTGACGTATTTGTTATATGTTTCAGTGTAAAAACACCATCTGCTGTATGAGGTCTTGCCAAAGGCCTGCTACAACCCACCCAGGTTCTTGTCTTCAGCAATGGACAACAGCAAATATTTAGGGAGTAGTACAGAAAGAAGAGGGAAATGTGAAGCGACCTTCCCCTGATGTGCAAGCTCTTTCTCTACAGCTTTGTGCTGGGCTCCAAGGGCTTTTGTCTCGGAGGAAATCTAAACAAAAACAATGGAGCTAGGATGGATAAAAAGGTAGGAAGGGCTCTTTGAGCAGTGGCAGGAGGAAGGACAAGGTCCCAAGAAAAGGAAAATTGTCCCCATGTCATTGCATTCTCCTCTATAAAAAATTAGTGTTCTCTCAGCAGGACCCTCATCATTTGAGGGCATAATGGCAGGTACTTGCATGAGGATATACTTCAAGTTAGGGTTCCCCTTACTGATAGCCTCAGCTCCGCTTTGGGACCAGCCTCAGAGCAAACCGTTATTTTGTCATTTCTGGTTTTAAAAGATGCATTTGGCATGTTTCTCTTTTTGCATTTATGAAGAACCATTACCAAATGCTAGAAAGGACACTTGCCAAATGTAGTTGTGGGATAGAAAAATAATCTATGAAACATACCATTAAGACAAAAACATATGGCAATGTGCTAATCCCTCTTCCCCACCTCACAACTAGCCCCAAATCTAGGCCAAGCAGTCAGTGCAGATTATAGCACATAAGAAAAGCTCATTTATGCTAACAGCTCCGCCTTCAGCTGCCCCTGAACTGCTTGTATGTCTGCCTGTTCCCTAAATGCAGGACAGAGTCATCTCCAAGTTTATCTGGCAGATCATTTATCTGCTCTCTCTCCTACATCAGAAAGTAGTCCATGCTTACATGAGCAGCTCCAATACAAAAATGAACAGTCCTACTGCGGGGAAGTTTGGGAGGATGATTTTGTCCACAGGAGCAGAATTTTTCCCAGTTTACCAAATGCATGTGGTAAAAGAGCTCCTTCCTCTACTTTTCACGAGTGCAGAAAATGAGTGCTGCACGGGACTCAGTGCTGCACAAATAGGTGCTTTATAAGCTTAAGAGATCTGCAAACAGCTGGAGACTCAAAAGCACGAAAAACACACTCCAGTTGTGACTGATAAAACAGTCCTTGAAGGCAAGGGTTGGAGCTAATTAGAAACAAAACTTCATCCTCCAAATATTAGTAAACCCTTAATAATGTTCTCACTCTTTGCAAAAAAGGTCTCAATTCTAGGAAATTATGTGTCTGGAATAGCATGTGCTGACATGCGTAAAATGAAGTAAGCCATGTAATGTGGGCTCACGCTCACATTTAAAGTCAACTATGGGTTTGTATGTTCAAGATACAGCCTTTAAAAAAAAAAAAAAAAAAAAAAAAAAAGGCGCTTTTTCCCTAACTTGGGCCTGCCTTACTTGCAAGTTCCAGACATTACCAAACCAGTACCCTGGATGCTGTGATAAGGGAAGGGACTTCATAGCATGCTCACATACCAGCTTCTCATTTAAGCAGCACAGTATGTTAAGCTCATGTGATTTGTTTTTCAGATGAAAAACCAAAAACAGTGGAATCTGAGTTTTTGCTCTGCCCTGCACCAATCCTGTACAAAAGCGGCCAGTAAGTACTTTAAACAAATGTCATCCTGTGTTTTGCTAGAATTGGATCCATTATATTTGATGTTAATCATGAAGGGTTTTGCCTAGGGGCAGTCTTTTGATGTTTTTATGGAGGGTGGTTTGTTGTTGCATTTTTTTTCCCCCCATTCTTGTGTTATTTCCCTGGTGCATTTGCCAGCTTTGGAACGGACTTTAAATAGTCATCTGTGACCAAACCGATTTGGACAGTGCCTTAAGAATGAATTTTCAGCCAGCCAGTTTATTGAACAATGAAGAGGTCTGGCTTGTCAGAAGTTCTATGCAGATTAGCTGTTTTAACAGAGCAGAATATGCTTTCTTCTGGATAATCTTTAGGCTCATTGTTAAATAGATTACATTATCACTGACACTTACAAGCTATTATTAAAATTACATGTCAAGATGTGTACCACTGCTCAACATGTAATGATAAAATGAGGCACTAATTTAACAGCAGCAGCAGCAATCTCCTAACAACACTGTGGCTAAACTGCAGTTCTAGCCTTATTCTAAGTGTCACTGACCATGGCTGCACAAGACTTCTGGCCCTTTGAGAACTAATTCTTCCCTCCTCCTCTCAAATTCAGACATGCCCTAGGCTTTTAAGATCACTTCAACTTCATTGTTCAGATTTATGAGATGGTAGCATGAAATGGAAATTCTAAGCTAATCAGAAGTCAGAAAACTGCATGTCAGAAATTAGCCCTGTAGGAGGGAAGAGCCTTTGAGGCTGTTGACTTCCTCCTTGTTTTGCAAGTAGTAGTTCTCAGAGTCATTTTGTTAATATTAATCAAGTAGGCAGCATGGCAGTTTGGTACAGCTCTTCATTGTAATTTTTTCTAGTAATTCTTAGCAGTTTAAGAACTAAGTAGATTGCATAGATGATTTTTTGAGTAGTTACCTTTCTGAGTTAAGCAAGAATCAACTGCCTCAGCTGTGCTGTAAGACGGATAGCAAAACTCCAAATGCACATCTGGTTTGTGCATTAAATGACAACTGGGAAGACAGAAGTTGGAAAGCAGTAGGAAAAAAAAAAAAAATAAACCCAAATTTAAGTGATTAACCCCAGTGGAAGAGAGTGGGGTGAAGCACTGCAGAGGAGCTGCATCGTAGCCTCACTGAAGCAGCCAAAGCTCCTCACAGGGGAGTGAGCACTGATTTATGGCAATTCAGGAAAAACAAACATGGAGGAGAGTTACAATGGAGAGCTGAGGAAGAGGATGAGTTTTTAATTTTGTTACATTTTCCTGATACTCAAGTTGCCTTTTAGAAAGCTATGTGAAATCCTGATCTTGTCCTGTGTGCAGCAGGAGTTTGTTACACCTCTGGGCCATTAGATTAAATGGTGCAGTTGCACCGGTTTTAGTTGAGCTAGGCTGCACATGGTTGTGTGCCAATTGTACAATAAAACAGCTGTAACAAACTGCTGTTTTAGCTAAAACAAATCAGCACCAAGTACAGCTGCAAGAGAACTTATTTTATAACTGGAAGATGTAAATCAGTCAGGCTGGACCTGTCCTCTCAATGCCAAGTATTTAAACGGAGTTACCTTGTAACAGAACTGCTGCATCAAATTGGCCCACAGTATTAAGCACCCCAAGACCTGCAGCTGTAAATGCTTTTCCACATACTGTTAGTTTTAGAGTCTGTAAACAGCTTGTTCTGCCAAATGAATGCAAAATGCATGGAATATTTATTTATATAGATCAAAGCACAGTAGAAGTTATTTGAATGTACTGCATTTTTTCTTATTCTGTGAAGAGCTTGGCTGGCCTGTGAAGCTTTATTGAAATAGACAACTCACCATACTGTAATTGCAGTGTAGATCAAGCACCTAATTACAGCATGTTTCTTCTCAGCAGCATTAGGAAGAAAGATGCTTGAACGATACATGTGAAGTTGTACAGGTTCACAGAAAAAAGCATTTTTCAAAAGTTACTATGTAAAACATACTTTCATAACCCGATATTGAAGTAGTTACAGCTTTGGTCTAGAGATAAACAGTTTACTATGCAGAAGACTGAGAGCTATGAAAGATATGTACATACTTGAACTCTTGACTTTCCATTGGCACAGCTCAGACTATTGCTAGATAACTCCCAGTAACTCCTCATGTAGTGGAGCTAATATTAGTCACTAATGTAGTAGCAACTGGTCTGATCTTTTTCTAGTGCTCTTTTTACTGGAATTAAGAGAAACATAAGCAAAGTTAGCTTTGTGACTTTTAAACCTGCAGCTTTGTTTCTGGGTAAACGGTAAAGACTCATGTAACAGGTTTCATAATATTTTCCTCATTTGAGACACTTCTTGTAGACTGATGAATTTGCAGTTTTCACATGAAACCCATGTGGAACAGATAAGATGCCAAAGTGCCCAAGATGTTTGATTGGTAACCCTTGGGCTCCTGCACTTACTCCATTGTGTATTTCTACTTTCTTTCCAGCTGCTGGTTGCATTTACTTAGGAGCCTCCAAAATGCCAGCAGTACATTTAACCAAGCATTCTTTTCAAAGCCTATTTTTTCATAGTACCATGTAGCAGATGGATCTGGTATCTTTAGGTTATGGGACAATGTGACTGTGCTGCTTGCTCCATTTAAAATACCTTCTTGTCAAGCCACTTCTGAGGTGCAAAATTACATAGTCTGCTTACAAAACCAGCTCATTTTAAAAGACCCCCTGATTACCTAACAGGTGAGAATTACTTGGGATTTCGACATGAGCAAGCTGTGCATCATAAAAAATATTAGAAAGTATTAAAATAATCCAGAAAGGAAAAGTACCATGTACACTCTGCAGGAAGATGATGAGGAGACAAACCCAAAAGTGAGATGTCCCAAAGCTGAATTGCTTTGCTTCATAGGCTTCAGGGAGATCACTTAGATACTGTGAGAGCAAGTGTAACATTACAACTAAAATGGTTTACTAAAAAGGACTCAGCTTCTACTGCACTGACCATTTAAAAATCATCTATCTGTAGGGTCTTGCAGAATGCTTGAGAAAATCAATTCCTCTTTTCATCTCAGGCTTGAATTTGCAGTCCTTCCACAGCTCAAGGGAATCAAACTGAATCAGAGATTTCTTTGACCTCACCACTATTACTTTGGATGTTTCTGTAGTCATTGCACTTTGGAAAGAAAATAGAGCCCTTGTCTCTTTCGAAGACCAGTACAGGAAAAAACTTGATATATAAGTCTACATTTTTGCTCTACCTTTTATTTTATTCTCTTCATTTTGCTTTAAGTTCTTGAGTACACATTCTGAAAATGCATCTGTAGGCTGGACTTCACAAACAGATGGCTTCTGTTCCTCTAAGTCAGTGGTAAAATCCCCTCTGCCTTCAATGGAAGGACTATCAGGACATCATACACATTTGTCTTATTTCCTCTTTTATTTGATGAGTAGATGACAATAATATAAGTTTAACTAGCACAACAATACAATATTTTACTGAAATACTTGTATATTTACATGACTGCTAAACTACCTCAATTTGTTGTTTAAACCCCTGTTTCATTGGAGTATTACAATAGGACATTTTGGATTTGCTGGCACCTACTGATAAAGTCCAATTTGATCTTATGCAGATACTCATCTATGCAAAGCAAGAAGGGTTTGGTCTCAGTTAAGCAGTGATTTCTTCAAAATGAACCAAGAGGCTGAGAAACTGTCATTGATCTTAAAATAGCTCATAGAACTGCAGAAGATGATTTTTTAAAATGCAGCTGCAGTGTTGCTGGCCAGCTTCCACCTTTATGCATCCTGCACTTGAATTCATACAGAGTGTTTGCTTTAAGATGAGCTCATAAAATGAAGTGAGCATTTACCCCTTAGTCCAACAAGATATATAAGCTTCTCATAACTTGAAACACATTGACTAAGTCTGTCTGAACCCATATATAAAAAGTTAGTTGTGTTTCAAAACACTAACAAAAGGGTAAACATTGGGTTAAATGGGATCATTGCTTTCATTTAGGTATTGCATGGTTTCCATCTCTCAGTTGAGTGACATTTTGACACCCGTGCAGTGAATGGCACTTGACTCTACCTGTCTGAAGGGTGCTCTAGGATAGAAGTGGGTAGTATTTGTCCCCTTGGGCTTGTAAACTTAAGGAATAACAAAGCCAAAAGGACAAATCCAAACATAATCCTGAATGCAAGTGAAACCTTGCTCACAGTTGCCTTGAGTTTGCGATCGTACTGCATACAGAGATGCACTACTATTTTTTAATGACCTTATTTGCCCTCTATTAAAATCACGTTGGCTTCAGCTTGCATGCGTTTCTTTCTACATCCTGTCCAACATGAACAGCTGGTGGCACTTAAAGAGCAAAGATTAAATAGAATTATTTTTTGTGTGGTAGGAAGGAAAATTACTGTGCTTGTATTCCCAAATTCTTAGTTGCCTCCAATTTCCAAGTATCTGACTTCCGTCTCCAGTGTGCAGTTCACTTGAACTGTCTGAAGCACACAACAATGCATGAGATAATGTTAGTGATCATCAGATTTTTGTATGTATTGCTAGTAGTAAGAGCTCTTGGCAAAAGCACAAGTTCACAGGTTTAGTGGTAACTTCAAATGTACTTCCTAGCCAGACTTTCCAAAATGGAGTTACTGAGGGTAAAATTAACCTTATTGACTAAGTCTTATAAGCGTCTGAATGTATTTAGAGAATTTATAGGAAATTCTTACAACTGTACAAAAAAGTAACAACTTTTGTTCTAGAAAGAAAACATAGTGGGAAATGATCTCTAGGACTGAGCACATTGCTTTACGTTTCTGAGCTGCAAATGCTACCTTGAAACATGCTTTTATTTGGCTATTAACCAGACTTCTCACAGGAGAAGCCTGTATCGTTCAGGTTTTTGTTCTTCCTGTTGACAACAGCTGCTTTACTTGTTTTGCACTCATTCACAAATGGGATGGCAGCTCAGAGGGAATTGTATGGTTTCTGTGCTGTCACTTCTCAGGTCTTTAGATTCTAATATTATTTTGTTTTCTGGTTTATTGCCAATTTCCTTTTGATCCTGTCTTTACAACTCAGATATTGTCCCTTAGGCCTCTGGAAGAAAAAGATGAGGGAATAAAAAAGTTACCAGCTCCCTATTTTAAGGAGCGGCTGTAAGTAGCTGATTCCAGGAACTACCTTAATTGCCTATTGCACCCATGTGTCTTCCTCTTAAAAAGTCTCTCAACTTCTCTACATATGAAAATAAATTTTTGTTTTTTTTAGTTCTGTTTCATTTGTAGAAAATCAGTTGTTTTTTCCACAACAGGAAGCCAGCTCTGTAATGCTTAGTAATGCTATCTGGCTGTTTACGTTTGGCAGTTCCCATTCCCTACCCTCAGTCTATTTTTCTTTGAGCTAGTGCTGAAACAAGCTCCATGTCTTGCTTTTTTATACCATTTTTTGTAACCTGTGATAACCTGAATGCAGGCAAGAGTTTTCTCTGGCCGAAGTTTTGGTAATATGACCTTCATTTCTGAAGTACAGATTTAGGGCAGAATCAGCTGCTCTGCTTTTTGCTGTGGATCACATGCAGGGCTGAGGGTGGGAATTAACCACGAGCTTCAAGTTAAACATGGCTTTGAGAGCAACAGGGGCTTAAGGGAAGGCACAGTTCTGTCTCCTGGAAGAGCCTGTAGCTCTGTGCAGTTGGAGAAGTAGACTTGTGAATCCAGTGCATTTATTCCTATGGGTTTCTGAGAAATTCATGTAAGATTTTTCAAGTAAAACAATATTGCGGGAGTCTGTTGAAAATGTATTTGTTGCAGTTTACTGGATGCACCAATTACGTTCGTGCCCACTACTTCAGGGGCTTTGAAGCCCCATAAATTTACAGCAGCTATGCAGGAGAACTAAAACTAGCTGAAGTCCGAGGAATTCATGCCCAGTTTGTCACTGGCACTCTCGCTGCCCGTTTCTGCCTCCCTAGACAACAATCTCTCAATACAAAGAGGAAGCATGTGCTTCATATTTAATTCTAGGTGCTTTGAGTAAAAGGTGTTTCCATGGAAAGTGGAACACTGGTACTTTGAGTCTTGCTTTGTAGTTCTGAAGCATCATTTTTATTAATACCAACACCACATTTAAGAGGAAAAGTATGGAAACATGAAAGCAGACAGACACAGTGAAGATGAATGGATTGTGGGCTCCATCCTGCAAATTACCTCATTTAGTTTCTAGACAGCTGCTCTCTTTCAAGAGCAGCTGAAAGGTGTTCTACAAAATGGTTGTCATGGCAGGCTTCTAACAAAGGATCCTAACTACTCACCCCTGCCTCAACTAGCCCAAAGATAGAGTATATTATGCCTTTACTCCATCCATGAACTGGGAGCCAGAAACTTAAAAATTACTTTTTAGTTTCTTGGGGAACAAGAGCATGTTCCATTGGCCAGCAATGCTTCTAAGTTCATTATGCAGGCAGAAAGACATGGAAGTGCTTGCATCTTCAGGGATATGTGTAATAGATGCAGAAGCAGTGAAGCCATGCTTTTTCAAGTTTGACTTGACTATACTAAGAAAACCTCTTTCCACTGTTAATTCCCTTTTCTTCTCCATACCTGTAGGTGCTTAAACAAACCTCCTTGCTTCCTCCCATGTGCTACTGTACTTGAAGTATTAACGGACACATAGTTAAGACAATTACCTAGAGCATTGCAGTTCTCATTAATACAGAGTGATCAGATTTCATAAATCTATTTTTTACTGCAGCTCCTTTATGGGATCTTTACTTTTCCCCTCGTTTTTCCTGTGGTTGACAATGGTAAAGAAGTGATACTTTGTAAGGTGGCTGATGTTTAATATGTTTGCCTAATTAACTTTTGGCTAATAATTGCAACCCATTAAGTAGCTAGTTAGTATATGTTTCGAATAAATACATCTGGTCTTGCAACGAGGGAAGGTTCTGCCTGTGTGTGGGTGACAGATGTGATGGCAGTTTCCCCAGTGCTCTCTTAAATAATTAACAGTACACTGGTGAAGTAGCCTTAGACAGGCAGCCTCAAAGGCAGCTGTATAGTCTCTGAGCTCTGTCTGCGGGTATGTGCCTCATCTTGTTAGTCTGCTCCATCTAGTACATTCCCTTTTCTTTGGTATTTCAAAAGCTACATGTAGCTCTAAGAAACATCCTTTTAAGTAACTTTGGACTCTTGGCTTCTGGTCTGAAAGGTGGCAGAAGAGGAAATAATATGTCAGGCCACCCAAGGGGCAAATAGTCTTAAATTCACAAGCCTTGCAGATTGATCTCTCTTACTAAACAAAGGGTATTTGAAACAGTCCCACCCTGGTGTTTCATTACTTGGAGTTGCTGAGCTAGGTTTGGAAACAACCTTCTTTTGAAGGGAATGTCATCTTGTGGTAGCCTACTTCTTTATGTGGTCAATAGCCTCCTAGGCTGGAAGAGCTGGTAATTCTTACCAGTCTCAAAAGTAAGAAAATCTAAGATTAGTTACATGCAGAAGAGATCATTCCTTTCAACTCAGCTGTCATTTTGTTTTTCAGATTTTGCATTTTGTGGTGGGGCTGTTTAAAGTCATTTTTTTTTTTCCAGCTGGAGGGAGGAATTGTGTCAATAAATTAAATAAACAGCAGGATATTTTGCAAGAGGCTAATTTTCACAAAAATTACTACTTAAAAACGTGACTTTGAGTTCTTGCTTACCAAAGAGCAAGGTAAGATTTATTCCTACTTCTGAGGGTCCGTGAACCCTGATCATTCTGTGGCTATACCATAATGGTTAACATGCAGCTGTCATTAGTTCTAGTGATACAGGCTCAGTCTGTGACCTTTGTTTTGTAAGGCATCAACAATAGCACAGCTGCCCCGCATAGTTGAGATCTCAGACCTGCAATTTGGCAAGAGGAACAGAACAAATTGGATAAATATACATAAACACATTGTGAAAGAAGGGAAAACAGAACAGAATGAACCAGAGCATCATCCTACAACTTGTCTGATAGGAATGATTTCAGTAGGCATATGGTATAGTTAAATGTGCTTTCAAAAACATTGGCCTGATTCTTCAAGCAAATATGAAATAAATATCTACATAGAGATAGAGCTGATACAGTATCATTATTTCTCTCAAAGGAGGCATATGAATGCTTTTGGAAATGTGTGCGAGTGGGGGTTGGGCGTGAACGATAAGCAGATTTACATTCCCCCACAAAAAGTGTCATTAGTTTGTTGTTAAGATTACACAGTTGTACTTTCTTCTAACACTTGCAAGCAATAAAAAAAACCAAGCAGGCAATAAACTAATATTTAGACCAAACTCAGCACCAATTTTCCCATCTTAGTATCTCAGTGTTGGCATAACAGACCACTGCAGCCACTGTAATACCTCACACACAGAGTTTCCATCCAACAGTCACGCTGCCTACAATGCACATATTCAAGAACTGAAAATCACTGCTGTGCGCATCCTACACTATGACGTTTCAATGCTGTGTTATGGAGTAACTCAAAAGCTGTAAGTTAAAATTAGCCTTTGTATTTCTGCATTCCTTTTACCAGATAGAAAAAAAAAATGAAGTAGATAAGCTAAGGAATTCTGAATGTGTGAGTACAAAATAAGTCTAAACATGTATTTAAATGATGCTCTTCACAAGTCAGACCAGGTATGTCTCCCACATAAGTTGCATGCAAATACTGAAATGCACAAAACCATGTGATTTCCAGAGTGTGTAGGTAAACATAGGATATGGCCTATTTATTCAGACAAGCCCATAACTTTGTCAACTTCATTAACATGAACAGAATATTCATTTATCTGCCTTACAGATTATTGAGAGAAGTTGTGTGTAACTTGTCTTGTAATATGGAAGTGAGTAACTGAAAACCAAGTGAAGGAGATAATTACTGTCCCTTTCTACGGCTATGGCTGGAATTACTATTATTATTTTTACTTTGTTTACTTTTTTTCCTCCTTGGCTGAAAGAGGTAATATTTTGGGAAACATGTTGCAATTGCAGAGAAGTGCCAAAAAAAAAGAAGCTGTATGCAAGCTGCAGATTTGACTTCTTGTACCTTTCAGAGTCATTTAAGAAAGGATGACTACTTCATGGGGTGTGTTGAGCATTTTCTGTTCTCTTTCCAGGTAACAAACTACCTTTACCTTCCTTTTGTGATATTGTTAACTAAATAGCATTATCACAACCTTCATGAAAATTGAAACAAGAGATTAATTTGGCCACAGAATTAAGTTACTTGTTATATAATTAAAGGGAGTATGTCGGCCACAAGTACTTAACCACTTGAATGCTCAGCAACTTGTTTAAATACTTAAGCAGGAGTTCAAGGACCCGTTTTCAAGTTCTCATCCTCAGTCTTTAACCTATATTGTGACTACGTATTGCTCAAACAACACCTTGTCTGGAGAAAAGGGGACTGATTAAAATGAGGATTAAATAGGATTTCTCAGTTAAGAGGTAGCTTGTTGACTAGGATACTTCACATTCCAGATAATACCAGTAATTACTATAAAAAGGCAAAAGCACAATAAATCCACATGACTAGTTACCTGCCAGTAATCAGCTGTATGGCTGTACCTTAGAAGTGCATGATGAAGGAGAATAGGCAGGCTACTGTTACAGAAGGAGGCACCAGCCACCAGGACAAACAGTGGGCTCTGCTGTCTCTTCCCT